>PVJO010008721.1:0-73305 GCA_004026905.1 Hystrix cristata | reverse complement strand
ATCAGGCCTGTGCCCAGGTGCAGCCTGCTACGTACTCTTGGTCCCTGGCCTACCAGTGTTGTTCGGGAAGGGACTGGGTCTTCCTTCTATATCACAGGACCTCTTCTGAGTCCCATCACAAATTGTGCATTATGCCTTTGATCATTTTACCCTTCTATCACCCACCTTTTAGGCACTGTCTCAGACCTCAAACTAGCATCATTTTGGCAGCCTGTGAAAATGAGTTTTATGTCAAAATTTAGACAGTTCACGGAAAGAGACTTTTAGTGTCTACTTGTACATGTTTCTCCATTACTAATTTGATAATAATTAATAATTTGAGTTCACATGTAGTTCGGATGAACAGAAGTAACTTTTTAATGGCTCTAAGATGCAAATGGTATTTGTATTAATATAAACCTTAGTTCCTGAGACATCACCACTTTGTTGTGGCCGTTGTTTAACCTAGAGTTGCTTCCCTCACCTTTATTTACCTTTCATTTATCTAGTCATTAATTTATTCTATTTATTTCTAACATAATGAGCATCTATGAAACCAACCCAAGACTCGAACATGCACAGTTAAACTTCTGAAGCTCTCATATTAAAGAAATGCTTCTTCTAGCTATCATTGAAAGGCACGAGAATCCAAATGCAAAGTAACATTTCCGTGATTCTCTTGATTTAGGTTGGGAGTTGTTTTGTGTGTGTTTGTAGTTTGAAGAACTGTATCTGGGAATTTGAGGATCATCCTCTATCCCTACTCTACCACACTGAAAGATTGATCTGAACAGTGTGGGTTAAAGAAACTTTTTGCAAAGAGGAAGCCAACAGGGATCCAAAGGTTTTGCAAGGGGCAGAGAACACTAGAGGGAAGCAGTCTTGAAAGACACAATATGGTATGTTGGCAGCACAAATAGTGGGCATCAGAGGTGTTATGGTTTGTGTCTAGATGTTCCTCCAAAACCTCGTGTGGTCATAGGTGGGGCTGGATCTAGAGTGCTTGATTACTAATTTAGTCCACTGATTGGTTTGGCATAATTCTGCTGGGATCAAGGATGTGATGCTAGGATTAAGGGTGCTGGGATTAAGGGTGGGAGCGCTACCCACCCTAAGGGCAGAGAGCCTGGATAAGATATAAGGGACAGAAAGAGGCTTGTCTATTCCCCCGTTTACCCCCTAGCTCACCTTGCTGCCTTCTGCCTGTTTGCCATGCCACCCTGAATTGGACCCAGCTAATTGTGGACTGAAACCTCTATAAACTGTGAGCTACATAAACCTTTCTTCCCCTAACTTTGGGTTTTGGCTATTTTGCCTTAGCAACGAGGAAAAGTAACTAAGACAACAAGCCATCTCTAGTTGGCCTGTTAAGTACATATGTTAGGTGAGGCTGTGACTTTGGGTGGGGATATTAGCTAAGGCACTAAGTATATGAGGGATTGATTTTATGAAGAGCGTAGAGGAAGGATTTCTGATAAACACTCCTGTAGAAAATTGGCTGTTAAAGCCACTACTCATTTGAGAGCTCCAGCTGACCTTGGGAGTCAGACAATGGCATATTTCAGTTCCTTGTATGAGAATAATGAAGTGTGGTAGAATTTATAAAAGGAGTTATTTCTGTGACAATAACAATATAGGAACCACTCTAATTTGTGAGAGGAAATCTCTGTTCCATATCCTGATGCACAGTACCTAGGGGAGATGATAACTCAGTAAGAAAAGGACTCCATGCAAATATTTGTCTTCAGCTAGAAATGTTAGTGGGGCTGGAGAAGGAACAGCTATTAAGAGTAGGGATAACGGGACATAAAAAACTTGGTGGCCTGACAATTTCCATTAGTTGATGGTGTCTCCCTTGTACAGAGAAAAAAATAGCTGAAAATAGATTAGAATGTGCAGGGGAAGTGTGGCAAAGAACATATCAAAGGGACTGACAGATGGATGGAAATCCTCTCGCACCAGCTGGCCTCATGTAAGGCTTCAACTTGTTAGAGTAATTAAGTGTCTAGGAGTGTAGAAAGCCCCATATGGATCTTCTTAAAGTGTTTCCTGGAATAGGGACAAGTGTCATAGGCCTTTAGAAAGAGCGTCAGTTTATAGTCTTGGTCAATCCCCTCTCAAGCATTCCTTCATTCAACAAATTCCATGAATCTGCTAGTTAGTAAGCACAATCACCAGAGAGGCTGAGACCAGCAGAGGGCTTTGTTTTTGTGCAACACCTGTAGAAGTAAGAGCGGGTGAAGTGTGCTTGAATAATTGGTGTATATTTAGTGTGGCTCCTCCTGGAGAGTGATGGAGACATGGTGAGTCCGGAAATCAGGTGAATCCAAACACTTGAGAACCTTCTAAACCATGGGAAAGGTTTGGGTCAATTGTATCTTAGTCAATGTGAAGCCACGGAAGTATTTTTATTTGCATTTATTAAAAATTTTCAACGTAACACATGCACAAGGTAAAAAATTAAATAGTACAGAGGGATTTAAAATGAAATAATGCAGTTTGCCACCCCACCCTTTTTTAACCCTAGTCCCATTCCCTAGAGGCTTTTAACAATATCTATTTTTGAATCTTCTGGTAACTAACTTCCTAACTTTATATGTATGAACAATAATTTCTTGACTTATTAACTTTAGACAATCTTTAACAATTCCCTATTACAAAAGATAAGGATTTAATTTAAACTATTTCCACCTTTCTTTCATCTATCCTTTTCCAAAAATGACATATCATTTAAAATAATTTTATTGGTTTAATTTACAGCTTTGATCAATACACTAATTGTCTAGTTCTTGTTCTGTTAACTAAAGGCCTAATTTTTTCATCCCCACTTTGAATACATAAGTAACCCTACTCTTTCTTCCTTTTTTTCTCCCAAACTAAATCTCAACCTCTTTCTACTTTCTAACTTGTCAGCATTACTTTCAACTTCAGTTCTGAATAAAATATCATTCCTTTCATGCTTTGCTGATATCAGAACACTGAACACCAATAAATGACATCTACATGATTTTGGCTATAAAAATACTTTTCAAAATGAAAACCAAGTAGAAGCTAGGTATTTTCTTCACACCAAATGTCACCATGCATATACAACTGGAAAGGGAATGTACTTACCATCCATGTCAAATTGAGTCTTTGTATATTCCATGAACAGTTAAAATCATGCCATTTTGTTTTGTTTCATAATTGGATCTGCATTTCTGGTATATTTTTAAATTGTCTTTCTTTTTGGTTGACTAAAGAATGGGCGTCTTCAGTATTTTCCAATTTCCTAGCTTCTCAGTGGTACTATCTATGGCACAGAATGCACATTCTTCCCAGAGAGCCCTAGACTGTGCGTTCTCGTCCAAAATGGGCTGGTGGACAAACATCAATGTAGAGTGACACATTTTTTGAGTCATGATCACTCAGAAGTGAGTCATGCTACTGGATAACTGTTACTCAAGAATGAGACATCTGGGGTGAGGTCAGCTATCTTCTGGATCCCATTTCTTCCTATTTCCTGGTTTTCATTATCATTTTTCTGGAGAACTTCCTTAAGGTACTTTCTCAATAAGGGTACAAAGGAAGTATCCTTTCTGAAAACTTGTGTGCCAGAAAATGTCTTTATTTTGATAGTACTCTTGCCAGTTTGCTTTCTATGGAACCCTGGGGACAAAGTTTTCTAGAAGCTGTAAGAACACATCACTCCCGTGACTTCTAGGAGCATCACTAATGAAAAATCTGCCACCAATCTGTTTCTCATTCTTTTTAGTTGAGCTAATTATGATGACTTAATTTTTTCTTCCCGGTCATTTTAATATCATCCATTTACCCATAATATTCCCAAATGTCATAAGATTGCACCTAGGTATAGGTTGTATTGGTCCCTTTCAACCTGAAGATGTAGTTCCTTCTGTTCTTTTATTCTTTTTATTCTTTACTGTTTTCTATGTTCTTTCTTCTACAAACTCCTAATGATTATCTTTTGATTGTCTGTGTCTCTTTTGTTCCTTCATATTTTTTTGTATCTTTTTGCTCTATATTTAGGGAGAGTCCTTCCACTTTATTTCCCAGCCTGTCTACTGAATACTTTTAGTAGTCTTATTTTGTTTTCAAAGATCCTTTGTTATTCTCAGAATTTTCCCTTCCGGGCTGGGGATTTAGCTCAGTGATTAGAGTGCTTGCCTTGCAAGCACAAGGTCCTGAGTTCGATCCCTGGCACCACAAAAAAAAAAAAAAGAAAAAAAAAAAAAGAATTTTCCCTTTCTCTGTAGCATCCGGTTACCATTTTACAAATACAGCTCAAATCTCTCTGAAGATGTGGCTAGAATTTAAGTTGTTTCTTTACCATGCTGACTTTGTTTCCTGCAGTTCATAGAATTTTTAACCTTCCTTAATTCTACTTGGTTATTTTTCTTATACTTTCCCCTTGCTCTTTCCCCCTCCTTTCCATGTCTGGGAATTCCTAGCTAAACTTTTTTTTTTTTTCCCTTTGTGCTGGGGATTGAACTCAGGGCCTTGTGCTTGCAAGGCAAGCACTCTAACCACTGAGCCAAATCCCCAGGCCTCCTAGCTAAACTTTTACACTTAAAAATCAGTTTAACTATTGACTTTTACGGATGTTGTTTGGGTTTCCCGTGTGGTTATATGGACAGGTCTTTCTCTCCAGCCAGCCTCATATGAATGGAAGCACCAGACCCTTGAATAGGAGTCTCAATTCTCAGTAGAGAAGTAGCTGATCATCTTGGTGGGCATTTATTTTCACAAAAAGAGGAATTTTATTGGGAACACCAACTCTTACCTCTCCTCAGGCAGTTTATTCAATTCCTTTATACAAACAACAACAACAAGAACAACACCAATGAATTTTTAACTGGTACCAATAGTAGGCTACTTGTGTTCTGTGTACACGGGTGGGGTAGAATAGGACAGGGGTGAGTTTTGCAACTGGTACAATTCTTTAGCAGGTGGACTTTCTGGTGCTTGAGTCTCTTTGGGGTTATGTTGTTCAGACCAGCCTGTATTTTGTCTGAAAGGTACCTTCACTCTTTCAACTCATTATCATGCTTCCTCCACTTTCTCTCTCCCAGAAGTGTGTTGAGATCTTCTCCACTGGTAAACAAATTCCTTCCATTTTCTTGGGTGGAATCTGTCATTCCTCTTGTTTCTTGAGGTCAGCTTCAGTGGGGCCTGGGGAGGAAAGGAGACAAACTTTTATGTTCAGTCCATCATCTCAGTCTGGATGCTCTGCTCAAGGTTTCCAAGGTGGTAACATGGATAACTTTATACATTTAAAAGGTCCCCGGGCTTTACTGCTAAGAAGGATTAAAGAGGGCAAGAATGGGTATAATTTTATTCTAAAAGATTGAGAATCTAATTTCTTCCCAGAGAACATGCAGTATCTGGGACTTTCGGGAGTCAGACGCATTCCAAAACAGGCCACCTTTCAATAACCTAGACAGTGCTTTCACGGTGCCCTAGAGAGGGTGATAGAAACCTGATCCAGAACCTAAAGGACTTGCCAGACCCTGATGGCTCACCCAGCACTGTCTATTGGGATGCACTCCACTAGCATACCTTAAACTTCTCTTTTGTACAAGGCTATAGGATAAATAAAGGGACTTTTTGTTCTGATAAAATTAGATGAGGGATAAGAATAAGGAGCCAAGGCTCTGGTGAGTAGGAACATAATGCTCCTTCTGTTTGTGATTCATTTCTTTATTTATCATTTAGTTGGCCATTCAAAGCACTGTAAGTAAGAATACCCATTTTGTAATCAGAACACCTAGGTTCAAATCCCAGATCTATCACTTATTAGCAATAGAGCCTTACATTAATGTACTTAATCTCCATAAAATTCAGGTCTCTTTCATAAAATGGGAGTGATCATAGTTTCTATCTCATAAGATTATTGTGAAGATTAAATGAAACATTTTGTAAAAAAGAACTAGTATTAATATCTGACACATACTCAATACCCCACAATGCAGGGGTCTCCGGTACTAGTCTGTGGCCTGTCAAGAACCAGGCTGAGCCTCCTCTGTATTTACAGCTCCTCCCCATCACCAGAATCATCACCTGCACTCCACCTCCCGTCAGATCTCAGTGGCACTGGAGTCTCATAGGACAGTGAATCCTACTGTGAACTGCGCATGCAAGGACTTCAGATTGTGCTCTTCTTATGAGAATCGAATGTGATAATAATAGAAATAAAGTGCACAATAAATGTAATGCCAGAAAAGTTGGGGACTGCGTCCACAACAGAGAGAAACTATTTTAAATGCTGAATGAATGAATGTTCAACATCTATGTTCAAAGAACTTAGACAAAGGATATTGGTGAAATAATTCTAGGATCCAGAAATAATACCATGAGGAAATCCAAAGAAAAACATTATATAGATGAAATGTTATCCTACACACATCCCCCCAGTTTACCAGTTAAGTAAATAAAATGGTGTATTAAAATAACCACAAAGAAGTGAGCTAAAGGAAAACTGGCTGGATGTAGACAACATTAATTCTAGAGACTCAATTTTAGTTAAAACTATAAAGAAAAGGGAATGTAAATGAAAGCAAATGTAGAAGAAAACTTAGGAGAATCTTTTAATGTGTGGTAATTAAGTAAAGATTGGGTGAGTTCTATCTGGTTATCTTGTTCCAAAGTGCAGTGTTTTCTGTGTGTGTGGTAACTCTGGATGGCGTTTGTATCTTGAATCTGCGTCACTATCAAAATACACCAGCCACCCTGAAGCCAGTTGGTTTGGTTAGGACACACCATCTTGGAATTGTCCTAGTTTTCTTTAAGATTTCCACTCTTAGTTTAATCAGAGAAGGAAATTGGCCTGAAAGATAGAATTAGGTAAGGAGGCCAAATAGTAAGTAACTTTAAAAAACCTCATTGTAGACTCAGAGTCTTTCCTTTAGATTCATAAAAGAATACCAGAGTCCTGCCACAGGCTGGTGAATAAACTATAGGATTGGACAAGGGAGGTAACAATTATGTACTGTGTACTTTCAAAAGTGGAAGAAAAGATTTCGATTCAGTAGTGTGATGAAATGGTAGATGTCTGAGGAGACAGGCGCTTTTAACATGAGCTTACCATTATGGTGTCCCATTAATATGTATCATTTTTATATTTTTATGTATCATTTAAACAGCAAGAAGTTACAATTGTGCCTTTAAATATCATCTAAAGGTGAAGTCTGACTCTAAAATGATATTGAGTTAATTAAGTAATAGCAGCAGTTAAAATTTTCTCAATACTTACTAGCTGGAAGGTACTGTTCTATCGCTTTTAGAGGTAGTATAAAACAGAATTTTCACAATAATTTCATGAAATAGATCCCATTTTCTAGAATGAGGAAACTGAGTCACAGAGACAGTAAACAACTTGCCAGGGTCATACAACTAATCGGTGAAGGACCCAGGATTTGAATGCCAGGCATCTACTCATAGAAATGATGATCTTAAGCACTGAACCTCCAAGCTGTGGAAAGAGAACGGAAGTAGTCGTCTCATTATTCTGCAGAGAAGCCGGAAATAAAGTGGTTTCTAGATGCCATGCACCGAACAGTTCATAAACTTTAAAATTATCCATCCGCATTTTCATGACAATTCTGAGAAGCAGGGATTTTATCCCTGTTTCCCACACAAGAAAATGGGAGTACCGAGAGAAAACGGCTTTCCCGAGAGCTAACCTTAGTTCAGGTTCTTCCTGCTGTTCACACTGCTTGTCGCGTGCTTTGCAAACTACCCAAGACAAATAATATGTGAGGCATCAGGGAGCTGTCTGGTTGTGCTGGTAAATTTGTGTTCCAGTGGAGTTCTATGGTCAGATTTTTGCAGCAAATGATCAAAAATAAATCCAGAGAGAGTCCTCAGGCTGCCAAGCTGAGAAACCCTCTTGTGGTCTATGGCTCACGAGGGTGGCCTGAGCTGTTACCGACACCTAGATTGGGCCATACAGGCCAGGAGGGGATCTGACAGCTAAGAGTAAAGAAGCAGAATGACTAGTAGAAGGCCTTGTTCCTGAGAAATCCCGACTCCATTCTTAACCCACTTCCTAGAGACAGAAATCAGTGATAAGATACAGGGCAAGGCTGGAACCCTAGAAGACAGAGGTGGAGGAGTGAATCCCACCTCTGCCTACCTCCCCAAACCTCTCTACCTGCCACCTCGATGGGCACTCCTTACATCTGTGTGAGAAGGTACAATTTCATAATATTTTCCTTCCATTCAGGCAGGTAGGCCAGGCTGGTAGCCACTTCCTTCTGGATGGGCCAGGCCCAGGCCTCAAAGAATGGAGCCAGATTCTTCTGCACTTGGTGGGAGAACATCTTGACCCACAGATTCATTTTGTCGACGTTGTCTGTGGGCAAGTTGGTCTGGTTCCTGTACTCAGTGAAGAGACGGATGAAGGGCTCCCACCCAAAGGCCTCCTGGAGCTGGAAAGAGAAAGATGAAGCCAGTTGAGACACCTAAGCTATCAAAAGAGGGCTCATCAAACCCGGTAAGTGAATTTAGAGTATTTAACACCTAAACATTGGCTCTGCATCCATCTTGACCTTCTCTCCTGTTTTACACACTGGCTTCATGCCCTGTTGCCCCACTTTCTAATCTTAAGAAAGTCCTTGGGGTTTGCCCAGTGCTTGACACAAAGCCGACAATCAGCGACGGCGTTGGTAATAACTGCAATGCTTATCATCAGTATTTTCTACTAATATCATTACTCACCTATCTCACAAGATCATGGCAGTAGCGCTGGCTATCACACAAAGATCTAAAACTGCCTCTGAAGTGGAACCTCCTGATTATCTTTCAGAGTTGCAAGGTTAAACCCCAACAGTTTGGAAACTCCCACCCCGCTCCTGAAATCCGAATTAACTGTAGGTCTGTGTCCATTCATGCAGCTACTAAAATGGCCTTTGGGTGGGGGATAGGGGAGAAGTGGCTCAGGTGGATGCAAAAGACTACAGAGAGTCTAACCAGACTGAGGAGTAAATGATAATCTTAGAAAGAGGTACCCACCTTGAGGATACTGGGAAGAGGCCCAGCTAGCCAGGGTTACAGGGCTTCCGAGTTAAGAGGAACTTGGGAAAACATTCGAGACCAACCTAACTTTATTTCACGAATGGGGAGCATTTATTCCTGGCGCAAAGCGTCCCCACAGGAAGGCGGCCAGAGAGCTTCTCTGGCTGTTCACACCATTCTCATGGAAGAACCAGAATAGAGCGTGCTTGGCCTGAATCCAAAGCAATGCAACCCCCAGTGAGCCAGGCAATGACCTGGGGACTGGGGCCAGAGAACTTGGGTCTCCAATGACAGTTCAAGGGCAGAGACAACTTCCTTTCCCAGACCAGTCAGGATTCTGGGTTGCTAACGTAAGGCAGAATCTGAGGCACAGACAAGTTACAATGAGACGGTACCCTCATCTAAGGAAAAAATGGGTCACGATCCTTGTGTAATGTGTGTGGGGGTGTGTGTGTGTGTAAGGAAGGCTGTTTGGTTTTTGACACCAATGAAGCAGGTGACTTTGGCTTTAGTCTCAGATATGCCTCATTTTAAAGCCACAGAGAAAAAGGACAGCACTATATTTGTTTATGCCAATTTTAAGATTTCTCAGTGATTTCTGTCCATTGATACAGCTCTCTATGGGTGCTGCTGCATCTGTGAGGTTCACTTGAGGGTCATGCCACGTCATGCACTGAGAGACCTCGTCAACAGCACTGTCACACTGGGACTCTGGCAGGGCTTCCTGAAGGTGAAAAGGCGAATGCACTGCAAGGCCTTCTGGTCACTAGAACATCCACGTGGTAGGCTTCCCACCTGCTCTGCTCTGGCTCATACCTGCAAATACGTTTCCAGGGCGGTCCAGGCATTCCAGTTTTTCACATTAGGCCCCTTGCTCAGGTAGATTCGGACTCTCTTCTCCCGAACTGGGGGCCACAGGGCAATATTAGCACGGCTTCGAGGGATGCCCAAGACCGTCTCGTGCACATACACACACCACAGGTTGCAGGTGGCCTCGGTGGTGTGCGGTGGGAATTCCCACTCCTGCCGCTGCTGGTTGCGGCCCAGCTCATGGACGGGGCCCCACAGCCCCTTGGTTCTGATGAGCTTCTCGTTGATGAGCTCCTGCACTGACTCCAGGTGGCACATGATGGGGTACCCGGCGTGCATCCAGCCTGGGAAGTGCAAGGGGGAGAGCGGACGGTCAGGTCTTCCCACCCATCTCATGAGACTCTCCTCTGAGCTTTCCCTTCCGAAACATCCGGTAGCCTCAGACACTTCTGGCACCCCTACACCTCAGAAGGTCAACCCAAATCTCCTTCCTGTGCCCTCATCTGCACTCCACCCTGAGCCAGGGTTGCCAGGGAGAGGCTACAGGCTGCAGAGGGCCATTCCTGACACTGCACTTCCAGTGTTTTGTTTTTTTTTTTTTGCACTTCCAGTTTTTATGGGGGTGCTTTGTCTACAGGATTGTGTGTCACTATATCCTTTTCTCAAAATTCAGAACTCTGACTGTAGTCTCCTCTGTCATTATCAGACAATGGATTTGCCCACATTGGCACTACTTTACAAGCATTATCTATGCAAGCCAAGAGAATGAGGATCTAGAGAAATTTCCATCATTCTTTAGTGTCCATATAGCTACTCCAATCCTCCAATTTTTAGGCTTTTTGATCCATAGGCAAAGAACATTTTACTCGATGTCTTTCCCAAATCCCACACATCCCCAAATTCCTTAATTTAATACATACAAGCTTGACACCAGATGGAGAAAGCCCAGACCAGGAAGAGCCATATCCCTCTCTCTACCTTTCTATGGAGTTCCCATCAGTGTGGTTTGGACTCTGAGCTCGGTCGAGGCCCTCTGCTATCTTTACCAACTCCTTGAGGTCTCTCGAAGGACACCTCCGAAGACTAAGGTAACACATCTTGGTGTTTTTGTCAGCGTATCTCTTGACATGCTGACTTAAACTATTAGCCACTTCCTCTGCATATCTTTTCCTTTCCGCTTAAACAGCAAGGAGTACATGTACTATGTGCTTTGTGAGCAAAACATTTTTGAGCTGGCTGTGGCGAGAAGGACACATGGCACACAGAGCACCCACCCACTGAGATCTGCACATCGGCCACAATCCTCTGGGGCAGACGCAAAGGGAACGGCTCGGCACCCAGTCGTGCCACAGCCTGCATCACTTCGTCCCAGAGGCGGAGCAGTGGCTCAGGGTTCTCCAGAGCTCGCAGATTTGCGGTTGGCACTGTCAGGATGATGTTGTTGGTGGCCAGCTCTCCCCAGGGACCTGGATTCTCCTGGATCTGTCTCTTCCACTCCTCCTGGGATGTCTCCCCTGTGAAGAGAGGCCATGGAGCTTGACACACACATTCCCAAATCCCTTAATTTAATACATACAACCTCGACACCAGATGGAGAAAGCCCAGAGCAGGAAGGACCATATCCCGCTCTCTACCCTTCTATTAAGTTCCCATCAGTGTGGTTTGGTCTTTATCTCCTTGGCCCCAAAGCAGAATCTAAGATGCCCACCTGCCCTCCCTCCACTCATCTGTGCCTTTGTTCTTCTGCACCAAACAGCCCACAATCACATCCATGTCCCCTTCCCTTGGGCTGCATCCTGCAGGTTCTGCTCACCCAGCTTGTAGTACGGAGCATGCACGGCCCCCTTAACGGTGATGGGCACAGAACCCAGCTTGCTGCTCTGAGGCACGATGATGTAGAGAAGTCCACCCCAGAGGCAGGTGATGGATTTCGTGGGTTTGTCCAAGCAGCACCGGTTAATCACAAGGGGGCCTCGGAACAGTTTGCTGGCCCTAGTCAGGTCATCCGTGTGGCAACCGATCTGTATCTGGAGTAGAGAAATCCCCCGCCAAAGTCACCATGGGACATGTGGGAATAGCAAAAGAGCCCAAGAGGCAGGACTCAGGAAGGGTCATTAGGCCACACCCCATGCACCACTGAGATAGCGTGTGAAGTTGAAAGTGTGAGATAGTGTGTGAAACTGTAGTACTCCTCACAGACATGTGGGTTGCATTACGTGTGATATTCTTGAAAGGCATTCAAATAGTTCCACACTGGCTCCTGGGGAGACACCATTGTGAGGGGCAGCAGGTGCAGCCCTGTGGCGCCCTCGTCACAGAAAGAATTCGAGATTGGCTATTCCATGATGGCGATTCTGACTGGCATTGGGGAGGGGAAGAGGGGACTCGCCTGCGAGGCTGTGTGATCTGCCTGTCAACAGAGGACTCTAATTCCTTCCCTCTTCCTGGGAAGTGGAATAATGCTTGCGCCTCAGAGTCTTGTGACTGCTCACCTTGAATTTGTGCTAAGTAAGAGTCAGAACAGATACAGGCACGGGGTAGACTGTCACCATCACAATGACCTACTGGCGGCAAACGGCAGGATGATAATTCAATTTTGGAATGGAGCATGCATTTGTAAAAGAGACAAAGCAGAAAGGGGACCTGAGATAATTAAGAAATAGTCTTTTTATGGCATCATGGGGAAGAAGCCATAATGAAGAAGACCCTGTGCCACAGTGGGAGACGCGTGGGGCTGGGTACTGAACTAAGGTTTATGGAATATAAGCTGAGTGGACGCGGTCCCTTGGGTTTGATAGCACTCTTACTCTGCACTCTATGACACTCCAAAAGCATAACCCCGGAGAGCCAGAAGTTGGTCAGTTTTGGGCTCTGAAATATATGATGTTCTCATTTAGCTCTTCGGCAACCTAGCTGCCTCATCCTTGAGATGGAGGTAGCGATACCCGCTGTGCGCCACAGGGGTTTAATGCGGACCAAATAAGGTATCAACCGAGCGGGCAGCTCGGTGCGCCGTCTCTGGTGAGACGGGGCAGGGCCTCACCTTCAGGTCAGCAGAGGCGGCAGCTTCGGGCAAGGAGACTTCTATGATTTGCCTTCCAGGTATGTAGAGGCCGGTGCTCATCCAGCAGTATCGGGTGCCTGCAAAAAGCGCAAAAAGGAGACTTCAGCTCCTCCTGCGACTCCAGACCCCCCGCCCAGCTCTGCACGACTCTTGCCCTGACTCTTGCCCTCCGGGCTGCTGCCGCCCTCCCCGATTTCTCCCAAGCACCCGAGGCCCAGTCCTCAACTTCTCAAAAGCGCACGGTGAGGGACTGCAGCGCCCTCTGCGGCTCAGCTCCCCGACTGAGCTGCTGCAGGCTCAGTCCCGACGCACCCGTCTTCTGACAGCTCCCAGCCCTCCGGCCTTACCTGGGTTGGTGCAGTTGACCTCCACGGTGATGGGAGACTCGGAGGGGCGCAGGTAGGGGCTGCTGTACACGTCTTCGATTTCCGGGACTAACAGAGCGAGGTCACTTCCAGAGTGGGCCAGGCCGGTGGCCAGGGAGAGCATGGCGCCCCTGCAGCAGTCATTGATAACGGGGTTCTCCCGGGTGGCGACCGGGAGGCGATAGCGGCTGAGCAGCTTGCGCAGCAGCCGGTGCACCGACGTGTAGGCCGGCACCTCCTCGGCGGGGATCTGCAGGAAAGCCGCGCCGTCGGGGCCCAGCTTGGCCAGCCAGCCCTTCTCCACATTGCCCCGCTTCCTGCCCATGATGACCTGGAACTCGGCCAGCGTGGAGCGGAAGTGGTAGGTCCTGATCCCCGCTTTAGGGGTACGGAAGGGCCCCGGGTTGAGGCTCTGGCTCGTGATGCTGATGCCGAAGGGGTTGAGGAGGAGGTTTCCCGGGAATCGAGCCAGCGGGGACACTCCGGGGTTCTTGAAGGCCCACCACCAGGCCTGGGCTCCGACGAAGAGCCCGCCGCCCTCCGCCACAAACTCCTGCAGCTCCTGGACGCCCACGTCACTCACGGGCTCGAAGCAGTAGACGCTGGCGTCGCTGGTCAGGTGGGGCTCGATGCTGGTGTCTATGCCGCCCACGGCCAGCAGCCCGCTCAGGGTCCGCAGCTCGGTCTGCACCACGATCTTGCCCCTGCGGCCCCCGTCCAGCCAGCGGACCGCATTGAGCAGGAAGGGGCCCAGCTTCCCCACGGTGAACAGCACCTTGTGGCCAGTCACGACCACCCGGCCCCGGCCGTAGCGGGCGGCCGCTATCACGCAGCCGTGGTAGGAATCTAAGCCGAGAGGAAAGGCCAAGGCCCCGTGCACCAGCAGCTGCGACGGGAAGCAGTCCGAGTTGCTGATGTCCAGCTCTGAGATTCCATGCAGGAGCTCGTCTCTGTCCTCAGACAGGTCATCTTCGCAGCTGCAAAAGACACGTGTGGCTGGATTAGAGGAACAGCTGGAGCCGCGGCTCTCAGAGCAATCCTGAGTACACAGCAAGGGCTAACAGGCCAGAGGTGTGAGCAGGACAGAAGGGCAGGTCTGACTTCACTGAGCATGGAGAGCAGACCGGGATCAAGCGCTGCAGTGTGACCAGCGGCGACCTTAGCCCGGATCTCTGCCCCTTCCCTGCCGGCCCGGCGGAGCTGGGGCATGCCATGGTGTTTGTTGTTTTGTGTTGTTTTCCTCAGCCATGTGTGTGCTTATTCTCTACGGGTAACCCATGCCTACAAGATCTCCAACAAGCCCCCAAAGGCAAACGGAGACCTGGATACCTCGTGGGATGAGGTATTGGGAGTAGAGTTGTTCTGCCATTTTTGTTAGGAAAACTGTGGCAAATGTATGATCAGAAGGCAGCTTTGATGAAACACTAACAAAACGAGGGTCAGGCAGGCAACATAATCCTAGGGTTTGCTGTACGCTCTGGGACTAGCAGAGCTTTAACTGATTGGAAAACTGGTTCTCACAGTGGAGCCTTTCCTGAAGACGAAGGTGTCAGCCTGCAGTTTGGAGATGACTCCCTCTCTCCTCGAAGCACTAACCATTAAAATCATTCGACTAGCTCTTCTTGCTCTGCTTGTGGGCATACAGACAACCTTACGGCTATAATCTAGCTTCCTGTGATCAACTGCCTAAGGATGGCAATAAGTCACAGGTCGGGCCAACCAGATTTGTATTGGTGACACTGATTTTTCTTAAGCGGTACCTGGGCCATCTGTCTTTAACTTGGTAATTCTAAAAGATGAAATCATAAAATTTCTGGAAGAAAACCCAGGGGAGCAGCTACTTAGTACAGGTATAGAGAATGATTTTTTGGCTATCAGGAGCAAAGCACAAGCAACAGAAGCTCAAAATAAACAACTGAGACTTCATCAAACTGAAAGGTTTCTTCACAGCCAGGAAAAACAAGACTCAATGAAAGGAAAAGGCAGGCGATGGATCCGGAGAAAAATATATGCAATATATATCAAATAAGGGGTTATGGCCATTATTATGGAACTCACATATATAAGGAACTCACATAACTCAATAACAAAATAATAATAATGAACAATAATCCAATTTTTAAAAGGGCAGACACCTGAATAGATATAGCAGGTCTATAAAAAGACACTCAACATCATTAATGAGAGGGGAGATGGAAATCAAAACCACAATGAGAATGTCAAACTGTTAAAATAACTATTATGAAAAAATCTAGAGAAAAGTGTTTGTGAAGATATAGAGAAAAGGGAATTCTTGCATATTGTTGGTAGGGATGTAAACTGATACCTATAGAATATGTTCTGTATTGGTACATACAGAATTTTCTACAATACAGAAAATAGTTGGGAGGCTCCTTGAGAATTTGATTTTATTTTTGTTTTGGTTTTTTGAGACAGGGTCTCGTTATGTAGTCCAGGCTGGCCTTGAACTCACAATGATCTTCCTGCCTCAGCCTCCTGAGTGTTGGGATTACAGATGTGGGCCAACACACCCGGCATTCCTTGGAAATTTTAAAATGGAGCTACCAGCAATCCTTCTGCTGGTCTACACCCAAAGCAGGTGGAATCAACACCTTGTAGCTACGTCTACACTCACATGTTCATTGTGATGTTTTCACAGTAGACAAGACACAGTATAGGAATCATCTAAATGTCCATCAGTGGCCAAATGGATAAATTATGATATATACATGTCTTAAAAATATATATATATACACATACACACTTTCATATATCATAAATTCTAAACACCTGTTTTTTTTAAAAAAATTCATTGATAATATGATAAAATCCACCCATTTTAAATATCTATCATGATGAGTTTCTGCTAAATTTATACAACTGGCTAATCGCCACAATTTTATACAAATACACACAAAATTTCCATCACACTGAAGACCTGCTTTGCCCCATTACGGTCAATCCAGTCCCTTACTCCAACACAAGAAAGATGCTGATCTGTACTCTGTACATACAGGTTAGATTTGTTTGTTCTGAAGTTTCACGTAAATAAAATCCTCAAGTATGTACTCTGTTGAGTTTGGCTTTCCTTCACTCAGAGTAACTTTTTAAGGACCATCCATGTCATTGGGTCTATCAGTAATTCTTTCCTTTTTTACTGTTGAGTGTTTTACCACTGTGTAGATGTTCTGCATTTCCTTTAACCACTTTTCTGAAGATGGACATTTGAGTAACCTCCAGTTTGAGTCTTGTTGCCATGAATATTCATGTACAGTATTTTGTGTCGACATGTCTTAATTTCCCTTGGATTAAAGCTGCCTGAGTTTTAGGCTAAATGTATGTTCACTTTAGAAGAAATTTTGAGTCTTTAATTTTAGTCATTCTTTAATTTTCGGAGGTGTGAGATATTTCATTGTGATTTTAATTTGCATTTGTGCATTTAATTTGCATAATGTTGGGAATCATTTCATGGGTGCTTTTGGCCTTTTATATATCATCTTTTGGGAAGTAAGTGAAAATAATTTTGCCTTTTTAAAAAAATGTCTTTTTGAGATGTAAGAGTTCTCTATATTCTGAATGGAAGTTCATGCAAAATCTTTTTTTCAGTCTGTAGTTTGCCTTTTGGTTTTCTTAATACTATGCATGGAACTACAGAAGCTACAGTTTTTAAATAAAGCTCAACTTATCAATCTTTTCCTTTTATGATCATGTACTTCTTGTGTCTTATGTAGCCAATCTCTGTCTATCTCATACTGCAGGTATTTTCTTCTATGCTTTCATTTGGAAGGTTTGGAGATTTTTGCCTTTGAATTCAGGTCTAGATCAAAGTATTTGTTTCACATGGAGTGGGTTAGGGACACACTCCATTTTTTTACCATCAGCGTGTCCAGTTGTTTCAGAACTGTCTGTTGAAAGGAATATTCTTTCCTCATGGATTGCCTTGGCAACTCTGTTGAAAAACAACTGAACATAAATTTGAGAGTCTATTTCTGAACTGCCTAGTCAGTTTCATTGGTCACTGTGTCTATCCTTATGCCAATATTATAGTGTTTTCATTACTTCAGCTTTATAGAAAATTTCAAAATTAGCGATTATATGCTGTCCACCTTTATTCATTTGTGGAGTAAGCTTGGGGATTTTAGTAACTTTTCATTTGTTTATTAGTTTTAGAATCAGCTTGAACTTTGTTTCTTTGTGATTTATTTATTTTAAATTTTATTTTAATGGTACATTTTAGATGTATACAGTGATAACATTCAACATAGGAGATTTGTACCTGTACATGATATCTCTTGCTGCTGCTTTTTTTCCCATTCCCCTCCCTTCCCTTCAATCCCTGCTCTCCTCCTTGTTTACAAAAGCTTTGTTTCCATTTTTTTCCTTCTATTCCTTTTTCTTTTTCCTTGTCCTCAATTTGAACTTTGGTTGAGATTGCATGGAGTCTATAGGGTGCTTTTGGAAAAAGCTGGGATTTTAGAAATACCCAATAGTCTGAGCTGGGGATGGTGGCACACACCTGCAATCTCTACTCATGAGGCCAGGGCAGGAGGATGGTGAATATGAAAGCTTGAGTGCAGACTGGGATATATAGTAAGTCTGAGGTGAGCGTGGACTACATAATGAGACCTTGTCTCAAACAAACAAGCTAGAAAGGGAGGGCAGGAAGAAGGGAGAAAGGGAAAGACATCTAGTGTTCTGATGCACCAATGTGGTGTATTTCTTCAGTTCTTTAGTTTTTATTTAATTTTTCTCAGTGATATTTTGTAGTAGTTTTCAGTAGGCTGTGACATATTTTGTTAAATTTAACTCAGTATTTCTTGATTTTAGATTCTATTTTAAATGATGGCATATTTTAATTTTAGTTACCAATTGTTCGCTGCTAGTATATAAAAATGTAATTGATTTTTGTGTTTTATAACCTTGGTAAGGTCAAGTGTTTTGGAGACGTTTTTGTAGATCCTTTTTACATTGATTATGACTTCTGCAATACTTCTAGGGATAAAATAATCCCATTGTAGGAAATATTCTGCTGACCTTATGCTCAAATGAATCTTGTCATTTCCAACTCTTCTAAACACCTAAAGTACTTTTTATTTTGTCCTACCCTTGTGATCTGTTTTCTAACATCAAGATTCAAAATTTTCCTGTCTCTTTAGCTCAGTGCTCTAGAAAAGATATTAGCATCTCCCCTTATCCACAGTTTCACTTTCTGCAGTTTCAGCTCACCACAGTTAGATGTAGTCCATAAATATTAAAAGCAAAATCATGGAAATGAACAATTCACAAGTTTTAAATCGTGCGCTTTTCTGAGTAGCACGATGAAATCCCACACCGTAGCGGGGATGATTCATCCCTGTGTGCAGCGTACACACACTGCATATTCTGCACCTTCTTTTCTTTTTCTTAGTGTGCTGACTGGTACCTCTATACAGTGTTGAACAGAAAGGATGAAAACAGATACTCTTCCTTACCTTGTTTTAATTTTAGGGGAAAACGTTCAATATTCCACTAGTAAGAATCTTTTTTTTAGTTAGATACTTCTTAATAGAAAGAAGGTTCCTTTTCATCTCTAGTTTGCTGAAATTTCATCATGATTCAGTATTGAATTCTGTCAATTTTTTTAGTACCCCTATTGAATTATATGGTTGTCTCCTTTTTTTCTATTAATATGTTAATTTGATTTTTGAATGTTGAACCACCCACGCAAGCCTACTTCGTTATTATGTATTATTTTTGTATATTGCTGTGTTCCGTTTGCTAAGGACTTTATTACCTTTGCATCCATGTTCATGAGTGATATAGTTCTATAGTTTTCTTTTCTTACAGTGTCTTTCTCTGATGTTAGTCTCAGAGAAATGCTAGTTTAATAAATCAAGTTGGGAAATTTTTTCTCTTCTATTTTCTGGAAGAGTTTGTATAGAGGATTGGTATTTGCTCCTTAAGCGTTTGATAAACTGCACATTTAGAACTACCAGGGTCTGGAGTTTTCTTTATCTTGTGGGTCAGAAAGAAAATCTTTATTTTAAGCTGCAAATATGGAAGAGAGTTTCTATACACCTCTGACCCACTTCTACCCAACATTAACACATCATACAACCATGGTATACGCAGGAGTTAACACAGGTGCTAAACTAAGGAGTTAACACTGGTCAGACACTATAATTAACTTCAGACTTTATATAAACTTCACCAGTTTTTCCACCAAAGCTGTCTACTGTCCAATCCAGGATACCATGGTGCTTTTAGGGTTGGGATATTTTAGTTAGAACTTAGCAAACATTTTACATTTTTTTCTTGTGTCAATTTGGGTAATTTATGCCTATCGGGATAAATTATCATCTAAATTGATAAACTTACTTGTATAAAATGGTAATTTTCCCTTATTGCCCTTTTGACAGGATTTGTATTAATTTCTTCTCTTCCATTTTTGAAACTCACAATTGGTGTTACCACTCCTATCATTGTGATCACTCCATCCAGTGCTTTATCACTTAATTCTATTCTTTATCTTTTTTTAGTTTTACTAGTTTATTCTCTATGTATCTAACATATAACTACCAATAACTTCTAAGGAATATGCAGGGCCTTGTTATAAATAAACTCACTAAACTTGCTTATGTATTTTTTTCCTAGCCACTTGGGGAATCATATTCATGTTTATATTCAGTAATTTGTCAGTTTCTTGCTTCACTTGAGACAATTTCCATTTTCAAAACTTTGAAATCTCCTTAGTAATCTGGAAGTCAAGATCATTTTTGTGGCTAATTGCCCTGCGCCATTTTTCAAACTGAAAGGGACACATATAGCATCAGTTTATGTTGGTTAATTTGGGTTGCAGAGGGGTGTTTTCAAGGCACTTGCAACAATTGGGGCTACAGAGCATGGCATTTGTACAATACTCTTTTTTATGCGTCTCTGATAACTTTGTAAACATACAAGGATCACCACAGACTGAAAAACCAAAGACTCACTGAGTCATAGCTGAAAAGAAGACTCGGAGTTTCTACTCCTTTTAGAGGGAAGAAGAATGTTGAAAATGCAAACGCCACACTGGGCAGTCACTGGTCGTGGGTCCCCAGTTTCCAGATGCTACTACATGACAATAATGTAGCCCTGCAAATACAGCCCTGTACAGCACATATTTGGTTTTTGACATTTCTTCTAGTTCTTTTTACTAGATATATTTCTGTGCCTTTAGTTTTCATATCTTTGTAAATTGTGTTCTTAAGAGATGTCTAGAATATAGAATATATTCCATAAACTCTGGCTATATGCGTGGGTAAATAGACACTGTGGACTACTTCCATAACTACTTACAAAAGCCCAATATTGTATTTAGATTAAAATGGAACAAGGTGTCATCCAAAAGACAGAGCAAACAGTTCTGATTGATTTTCCCAAAACATTCGTGCCAAGGAGAGGTCACGCCGCATTCCCCAGCCCTCCAACTGCCCCTTGCATCGTCCTCACACGATCCTGCCTTACCCTGATTCTACCAGCCAGAAATATTAGTGCTCTCTGTTCCAAGAAGATGGGAATTTTAATGTACAACAGGGAGTGGTCTCATGTACTTTTTCTTCCCTTAGGAGCACTCCAGCTTCTAATACCCTATATTCATCCCCCTAATTTTACATCCAATGAATCTTTACTGCGCATCTATTAACCTGCCACATGTGCGGCACTATGTGGGAACCAAACAGACTAAATGATGTTTTCACTGAATTTTCAGTGCATCTTTTCTCTACATGCATCCCTTTTACTCTTCATTCTCAACTGTTTATTCTTTGGCCCTCAGAGGTAAAAGCCCTGGCTAAAATCCCAGATTTAGCACATACAATTGGTACCATCTATTTTGCTACCTCAATTTCTGAATCCTCTATTTTCTATTCCCATTCTAACCCCATCTTCTTGGACACTTCTAATCCTTTCCCACTTCTCTCTAGACTTTGGTTAGCGGGTCTTTAGTGTTTTCCTTTTCCTCACATTTCAGTTGAAAGAATCCTTCTTCGACAAACCTTCCTGGGTTATCATGCCAACACCCGAGGTCATCAGTGTATTTATTAAGCTTGTTGGGTGTGTCCATGGTCACTGAAGAAGTACTCCCATCAAAGAGCAAAATAATCTGGCCTGGGACGGCAGGAGCAATGTGGAATATTTTAAAAATCTACTAGTTTTGAGAAGAATCCATGTCTGCATACCAGATTCTCTTCTGTTAGCCTGGAAGTGAGGTGGAGATAAGAACCACATCTACCTTTTCAGCTGGGGCCAACCCCGCACTGGGGTAAGGTACTCACCTGACTAAGACTGGGATCTTGGGCATCTTCTTAGAGACTTTAAAGAAACTGGTATCCCCTTTGTTGTCAGTGAAGTACACGCCTGCCACACTGGTCACCAGGTTCCCAGGGAATGTGAACAGGACCCTTTCGTCATCGCCCTGGTTGGCCCAGTCCCAGGCCTGGCCTCCCATGAGCAAGCCTCCTCCACGCTTCATAAACTGGACCAGCTTCTCAGTCATGGTTTCATTGTAGGCATCGATACAGTAAACCCCCAGGGAGTCGTTCACTTCTGGTTCGATCTTTGCCTCTACTCCAACACCCTCAAGGACTTTGACCAAAGGCGCCAGTGATGGGTGTACACCAATGGGTGCCCCAGGGGAAGAACACAGCCACCCCACAGCATTGACGAGAAAGGGCGAGAGCTGGGTTTCCACCAAGTAGTCTTCATGGGATAAGACCACCAGGCGGCCCCGACCATAGGAGGAGGCAGCAATGAGGACCTGGCCCATGTCATTCACCATCACAGGAAATGAGGTCTCCCCGATAAGAAGCAGTTCACATGGGATTGCATCTTCAGGGAGGTCCCAGCTCGTCACTCCATTCATAAGAGCCTCGAAGGCAGCAGAAGGAGTCGCCATGGCTCTAGTGGATTCTGTAGAGAAGAAAGCAAAGATTCAGCTGGGCAAGGAGCAGGCAAACAAGTAAACAATGACAGTGAACACACAACACACACTCACGCACATGCACACACACACACATGCACATGCACACATGCACAAAACCCAAGCAGAGTAGTTCCCCTTTCCCACCAGATGTGGCAATTCACAATGCGGATGACGCTGACACATGACTGAAGCTCACGGTGTCCAGGTGTACAGTCAGGGAGACCATTATGCCCTGTCCGCTCTAGGACAGGTCAGACTCAGAGAGGATGATATTTTTCTGTCACAGATGGACAAAAACAGAAGCTAGAAATGAAAGCAGAACTGTGCCCGCTAAAGAGATATTTTGAAGTCCTGACTTTGTGAATGTGACTTTTCTTGGAAATAGGGTCTTTCAGATGCATTCAAGTTAAGATGAGGTCATACTGGATTTGGATGGGCCTGGGCCAATGGCGGATGTCATGATAAGAAAAGGAAATTTGGGCAAAGAGAGATACAGATACACAGAGGAGGATGTTATTGGAAGATGGAGTTAGAGATTAGAGTTATGCGTATACAAACCAAAGAACGCCAAAGATCTAGGCAAAAGCCAGGAAAGCTCACATTAGAGAGGCATGGACAAGATTCTATCTCTGAACCTCCAAATGGAACCAATACTGCTGATATGTGGATATTGAGCTTTTAAGGCTCCAGAACTGTGAGTGAAGACATTCCAGTTATTTTAAACCACTCTATTTGTGGTCACTTGAGATGGCAGCCTCGAAGAACTAATACGATGGTGCAACATTCTGTTCTTCCAATACCCATTCTACCCTTTTAGCCTCTACACTGATCACATTCATCCTGGCTTGGAGAATTTAGAACTTCAGTCTGAAAAGTCCAGGCTGTCAGAGAAGGTCTTTGGTCAAAGTCATAGTCTGAGTAAGTGGAAAGATAAGCCCTCTGTGCCTTGAACCCAAGTCCTGGACAACCCAGTGCAGACCATAAGAAGTCACGAAAAGATGGCAGATTGTTGCTTGCACTGGAACCCAACCAAGGAAAGTGTGATGTCTGTGGATGTGAACTCACGCGGGGCTTCTGATTCACCGCGAGCTCCGCTTACAGAAACCCCACAGTCTGTCCTATGTAAACGTGACTGAAACAGACCTCCAGAAACAGGCATTTCCACAATCGAGACTTCCAGGGCTTCTCATCTGGACCCCCAGCAGCTCTGGACATGGCCACTCTTCCTGTCCCAAGCAAGTTCTTTATCTCCAACTTCTGGAACCACTTACTCCTTGTCCTTCTTTTACTTCTTCTCGGTGTATGTGGACATTTCTTAAATTTTCATCTTTGGCGTTTACCTCTTCTCTATTGTCCTTGTCAGAAAATATGCTCCCCGTCCTAATCCATTTTATGTTGCTAAAACAGAATTCCTGAGACAGGAAATTTACAAAGAATAGAGATTTGTTCATTAGAATTCTAGAGGCTGGGAAGGAAGCACAAGACGTGGGACCCACTGCAGCCAGTGAGAGACTCTGTGCCACGCGAGCCCACGGCAGAAGGCAGAAGGGCAACAGGGCACAGGTGAGAGAGCATAAGGAGGGGGACTTTACGGTTCTTTTATCAGGAACCCATTCTGCTAAGAACTATCTATTGCCTGGATAATGGCACTAATCCATTCAGGAGAGTTCCAAATTCAGGAGGGTCACCTAACCACCTCTTGTCTCTCTGCCCATTTGCGCTGGGGTCAAGATTCCAACACACAGACATGGAGAGACACATTCAAATCATAAGACTCATATGCAAAATAATTACAGGTTCAGGAGCTGGAATTAAGTCTGTGTAGGTTTGAATCTCAGGTCTGACTAACTGCAGATTTAGGTAACACTTACGACTTAGTTTAATTGTACTGTAAATAAAAATAGTAGTATCAATCACATAAGGTTCTGAGGATTATAGGAAGTAACACAGGCTACCAGCCTGCTCATCAGCATTCAGTTATTTCTTATATGCTTACATATACATATATGCTTGTATTTATTTGGCTAAAAAAATAAATATTTCAAGTATGTAAATAATACGGAATTCTTGCACATCGAAAAAAGAAATCTAACAATATTGGGTTCTGTAAACATAGGATTGAACATTTATTGATTTGGGTTTTATGCTTGTCTTTTTTGCAGCCAGTATTAAGACTAATGATGACACTGGTGCTAAAGATTATTATATTTATTTTGCAAGTATCTGTATGGGTCCTTGAAAAAGTCTTTGACAGCACCATGCTTTCCACAGCCACGAATGAAAAGGCCTTGTACTTAGGTAGCTAACAAGGTCAAGACTCTGACTGAAAGAGCACAGTAATCATTTATAACTGGTTTCTGAAACTAAAGAAATCTTAAATTTGTTATTTTCCCTCAGAAGAGCTTCTCTGAGGTAAACTGTATAAGCTCGATATTTTCAGCAGTTGAATACGAGCACCAACTACCTACTTACCTGAAAGAACTACCGCAAACATACAACCAGGAAACACACAGTTAATAAGAGGCTCGTTTCTTCTTTGCCCCTCCCAGTGTCCACAAATAACAAGGACAGTAAACCACAGAGTCACAGTGAGTCCCTTCTTCGTGTCATTCCCCTATGCATATCCCATGTCCCATCCCATATCCAGGTCACAAGTACTGTCAGTGTGCTTGTTCACAACTTCCGATCACACTGCCATTAATTTAGTTTAGGTCTTTTAGTAATTTGTGTCCGGACTAAACCAATCCAATTTCTAAGTAACCAGGTTCTGTTCCTAAAACCTCTCTAACCGTATTGTCCTGAAGGTAAATCCCTGGAGCTTCACCTGTGTCCACAGGGGAAGGACTGACTCCTTTCTTCTGGTCTATGATGACTCTGGGTTGGCAGCTCCTTCTCTTATCTCTTGTTCCCACCCTCCCCACAGTTCCCAGCCTACCTGGCACCCTAGACAGGCCCTGCTTCCATTTCAGATCAGCTTCACTCTCTTTCCCTCCCTTCTCACCCAAATCTTTCTGCCCATGGAAATTCTACTCTTCTAAGTGAGGATATGTACAGAAGAGCAAGGTTAAACGGCCATCTCTATGAAAAAAATGCTCAGTCTCATTAGTCAGTCAGTAGGAAATATAATGTGTGCTGCCCGTGGGATTGTCAAAAAAGAACTAGGGCAAAGAGGAGGAAGTGGAGGAAAGGAGAACACAAAGAAAGCAAAGAAGGTGGCTAACATCCAATGGTGGATAGGCTATTGGGAAAATACTACCACAATCTGAGGAAGGACCAAGCATGTCTGCACTCTTTCAAAACAACCTGGGTGTGTGTCCATTAATTGGTTTAGTATAGTTCTGGGTGTGGAAAATGAGAAGGCACACCCTGGGTGCAGTGCAGCCTGGATGGTATATAAAGACAGGGTTGTTGCTGCTGCTGCTGCTTGCTGCTTTACTGCCACTTGCCTGCTCTGCCACGGGCTGTTTCTCCTCTGTGATGCAGTTCTGCCCCTCCACCCTGCCTTAGACCCAGCTGACTAAGAATTGAAACCTCTACATGCTGTGACCCAAAATAATCTCTCCTCCTTAAGTTGTAGGTGTTAGGAAGGTAACTAAGATAGTAATATATATATATATCTCATATATAAAGATATATGCTGTTACACAAAACTACAAATGGAGATAGGAAAAAGAAAACCTAGAAATGAACATAGACCAAAGACAAGGAATGTTTCCTAGTATCATTTTCCACTCTTGTGGATGCAGGATCTCCAGCTCAATCCCACACTTACCAAACTTTCACACATCTCTGGACATTCCACTGTACCCAGTCTGCACCTACCACCCACAGACTCCCCTCAAGGGCTGCCCATCAACCTCTTCTCCTGGGTCCTTACTTTCTGCAGTGCTAATGTGTCACATGACCAAAACACAGAACTCACACTTCTGCCTCACTAGCTAGTTCAAGGATGAGTCAAATCTATTTTGCATCTACCTAGAATGTTCTAGATACACTAAGTGAAAACTTCAACTCATTGTGATATATAGAACAGGAATGTATGTTTTGGGGGGTGGTTGGGATCAAACTCAGGGCCTTGTGTTTGTTATGCAAGTGCTCTACCACTGAGCTAAAGCCCTAACCCCAAGAATGCATTTTTATAAAGACAATGGTAACAATAGTAGTAACTGCAGTAGTGACAGTAATAATAAAACACTGTTTATTAGGTTTTGAGCACTGTAATAACTGATTTATGTCATTTATTTAATCCTGAAAATAAATCTATATAAACCTATGAGGTATGTATTATCGTTATCCCCATTTTATAGACAGGTAAAACAAAACAAAACAACCAAACTCCCAAATGCCAGATGATTTACTTGCTCAAAGTCACATAGATGGTACATGGTGGATCTAGATACTCCATGAAATCTAGTGCTGATATTCATCTTCTTTAGTATCAGGAATATTAAGTATTTCTTAAGTGCTAGGCTTTTTATGTATACAACATCTACGGAGGTGACATTTCAACATGCTAACTTTGATTACATTGAAAAGGGAAGAGGCAAACAGTTCTTTTCTCTACATGTCTGTATCCTTTTGAATTGCTGTATATGTTATTATAACTTAAAAAGAATGCAGGGTAATATAAGTTTAATTAAACACAAGTTAAACCCACATTAAACAATAGATTGATCAATGGATCCTATCTCACTGGCCCTAAAACAATGTCTTCCTCATCTTCCATCACACACCTGTGTATTTAATTTCCTCCTCTATGAGGTTTCTTGAACTCTGCGGCTGGTTTTGTCCCCACTTTAACCAGCTGTGAGTGACAAGACTTGGCTTTTGAATCAATCGAATGTTGCCTTTTGCTGTCTGAATCTGTTTGTTTTCTAGCTTGGTGAACTCGGATGGACATAACCTGAGGGAAATAATTTTTAAATTTCTCCTCCCAACCTCTCCCACGGCTCCCGATTTCTCTCCCCTGTGCCTCCCATGGCCACTTTTAATTTCGTACGAAATCACAACCAAAGCAAAAGGTACCCCAGGTATGTCCTGCAACTAAGTAGAGAGCAGAGCTTATATTCCTACCCCAAAGCAGTCCCGTGGGCCTAGAGGGGATTGTCCCTGTAAAATATCTATAGAAGAACAGTGGGACCTTCTTGGAAACCATGCCATTCCCATTCTGTATTACAGCTTGAGTTCAGACCCTGAAATATAGAGTCTAAGTGTCTGGGGTCAGAGATGTACTTTACTCTCTGATCCTCCAAGAGAATGCGCAGGTAATCACTGCATAGATGGCTGAATGAGGGACTGAAGATAAGGACACACACCCACGATCACTTCTTCAGCAAATAGCCAGCCTGACCTTGAAAACTGATTGAAAACAGACCTCCAGTACTTTATGTCTTCTCTTATTCGTAGGACTTTTTTTTTTCATGAACCCCTTTGTTTCTTTCTTCCTTACACATTCAATATTTTTCCAATGTCCATCAACTTCTACTAATCTAGAATGGGGCTGGTTCAATCCTTTCTTTTGCATTATGTCCTAAATATCCCCAGCTAAGTCTTATTTAATTTTAATTTGAAAAAAATATTTAATTCATACATCTACAAGAATACGCAATGTCCACGGAAGGATATAAGCAGTAAGGTAATAGTAAAGCAATTTTAAAACGAAAAATGACATGTGTTTTACCACTCAGCTTAAAAACAACACCATCTCTGCCATAAAGAAGGATGAAGTTGAGTCATGTGTAGGGAAGTGGATGGACCTTGGGACCATAATGTTAAGTGAAATAAATCAGACACACAAGCGTAACTATTGCATGGTTTGTCTTATATAAGAGAAATCCAAAGTATAAATACAGAGCAAACTAAGGACAGATAATAAGTAGTGAGACCTTTTTTGTAAAGGGGAAGCGAACCATGGGATGGGGGGGAGACGAATAGGATAAAAAAGAAAATTAAGATGTGTTATGCACATATACCAACTGCCCACAAGGAATGTGATCATATCTACTGCAAACATGGACTAATAATAATAATGATGATATTTGCACACTATTTGCACACTTCTCCCATTGGGTGGCTTTCAGGAACACAACAGAACTGAGGAACAGCGGCGCAGGGATGAGAAGACCAGGGTTTTTGTTTTTGTTTTTTAAATTAAAGTCCAGCCTCCTCCTGGGTGTTGGCCCTGTCGCCTCTGAGGGTTTCCATCAGGTGGACGGAGGCGAGCGAGGCTGTCCCAACTCCCAGGGGCTGGGCCCGCCCAGCTGCAGCCCCACCCGGCTCCGGGGAGCAGCGGGTGTCTCAGGCCCAGAGACCCCGAGGGCAGCGGGACGGAGAGATGCTCGGTCGCCGGCCACGGGCCGCTCCGCGGGCGGCCGTCACGGCGGGGCGCGAGCGGACACAAAGCGTCCGGGCCGGCCGGGTGGAGCCGCGCCCGCGAAGGCCTCGGAGCGCCACTCACCGGTCCCCCCGCAGCGTCCGCCCGAGGCCGGGAGCCCGCCGGGCTGCAGGCAGGAGGGTCCCCGAGGCTCCGCCCTCCTCCCGCAGGCCGGAGCGGGGACGGCGCTTCTTTGTGTGGCCAGCCGGCGGAGGATCCTGCCTTAGCACTCCGGAAAGCCGCTCATCAGACTGGCACCAACGGCCCAGGCCGAGCGGATCACCATGCAAGGCGTGCGCGCTCGCTTCAGTTCCTAGAAAGGCTTGCACCTCCCGGATGGCGGACGCGCCCTGCTGCACCGCCAGGGGAAAAGCACGGACTGCACAAATCGCCGAACAGGCTTTCGCTGGTATAAAGGGGCCCAGATTCGTGTTGGGGGGGAGAAGGGAAGAACACATTTCTAGCTGCTTACATTTAACCCAAGGAACAGGGGAGAGGCGACTTTATGTGTCACCCTGCACTGTCTTAATTACACGTGAGCCTTCTGTAAATTGAAAAGAATAGATTTCAAACAAGCAATGTGTAGCTGAGGCGCACTATTCAATGCACAGCTGAAATCCCATTTCTTCCCTTGTAGTAATCAGCTGACAGTCGCTCCCCTCTCGGTCAACTGCCGGGCCCTTCTGGGTACGGTGACCTCACCACACTGGCAGGTACATGTAAAACGCAGGGTGGTATAATGGCTAGGGACTCAGACTGTCACCAGACGGACTGGACTCAAAGCCACCAGCTGGGTGGCTTGGGGCAAGTTACTTAATTCTCCAGAAAAATAGGGATGATAAAATTTAGACCTGCGTTACAGATTTACCGTAAGACTCGAAGTGGGTGGGCCAAGGCTTGTTCTTAAATCAATCCCTAACATACAGTATGACTGTTAAATAAAACAAATATTCAAGTCCTCCTAAGATTCAGTATGTCATGTCCAGGAAGACGCAGACATTTCAGTCCTAGCTGGGTTTTTGATCCAAGCCCAAGCCTGCTTCCTTTCCCATCTCCCTCAACACCCTCTCCAGTGTGAGCATTAGGAGCATCCGTCAGTCAGGCCCGGTAAGCAGGGGGCTCTGTGGTTTAGGCACGACCGTGGAGGACAGACACCGGCAGAACCGGGATTCAGGATTCTGCTAGATGACCACCTCAGAGACAGCGAGCCATCTTTTACCTTCTTTACCTTCCTTCTCTGGCCTTCAGGTTTCTCTGCCAAATGACAGCTGCAGGCGTGTTCAGCAAGTCCCTGCCGAACCCGAAACGCCAGGACTCACAGTACCGAGAGCTAAAACGCCATAATGACTTTCACGAAACATAATGTTGCAGTGGCAAGGAAAACGCATATATTGCTTGCATAAAAGTAAATACTGCAGGACAAATATATACATTGGGAAGAATGCAAGCTAATTTACCTCTGAGGATGTGTGTGGGGGGGGTGGGGGAGGCAGACGGGAGATCCGTTGCAAAAATGAGCTTTAATTTTATTTTTTAAAGGGAGAGACAGACACAGACAGACATAGAGCCAGCTAGCCAAAGCAAAGGCGATAAAACGTCGGCATCTGATAAACTGTATTAATTTTTTGCACGCAACACTGCATAATGAAAAATGCTTTGCTTTTTTTTTTTTTTTGAAAAATGCTTTTTAAAGGCAGAGGCGTATCAGACTCAAGGATTAGGTTCCAGGAGAAGAAATTCAGCACGTTATAAATAAGAGTGGCAGACACAAGCAGGGGGCCCAGAGATGCCGAGGCCGAGGGAACCCTCTTGGAAGGACACTGTCCGCGGGGAGCGAGCCTTGCAGGCCCAGAACCCGCCCGCGCTCCCGGAGCCGCCTGGTTCGGTCGGTGCGGCCGGGCTGGTCCGCAAGCATCGCGGGCGAGACTCACCGTGGGTCCGGCAACCGCACACGCGACGAGGCGGGGCAGGGCGTCCTCCGCAGGAGCGACGGGCCGGCCGGGCTGGGGACGCGGAGCCGGGCGGGGACGCGCGGGAGCCGGCTGCACTGCGCCGCGAGGAGGGCGGCCCGCGGCTGATTGGCCGCGCCGGGAGGAGGCGGGCGTGGCCGGCGCCGGGACCGAGCCCCGACCGAGTCCCTGATGTCACCCTGTGGGCGCAGCGGGGCAATTTGTTAAAAAAAAAAAAAAAAAAAAAAGAATCTAGACTGCTTTGAACAAGGGAGCAGTTTAATACTTAATGATAAATCTTTATATAAAATAATACACAACCATTTCCAAGAATGGGTTAATCTACGTGTACTGACCGGGAATAACTATGGTCTTCCCCCCTCCATACATATATAAAATGTATATAATATATATTCTATAGTATACTGTATATCTATATATGAAACAAACATAACGGTCTGCATTTCGTAAAGAATTAGAAATGTTTCTATAAACTTATATAAACAAGGAAATTATACACAAGCTATACAGCGTTAGAATCTGTTACTTCACACAAGTAAGTATTTACTTGTATTTACGTAAGTATCGCATAGGTAGATTTCTTACAAGTATTTTTCTTTATGCACTTCATTACCAGTTCGATAGAAATTTGTATTATTTGTAATATAAATAAAGAAATCTAATCAACTAATGAAACTGGACAAAGCCCCTTGCTCCGACAGCTGGTTGAGGTTTCGCTGAGCGTACGATTTTGGCCTGTGTGTGGGTTTCTTGGACTGTCTTTTAGTCTTGACCCCTTTTAATCAAGGGTGGGATCCGACGTTGGATTCTGGGTCCAGGACTGACCGGGTCCCCCCCTGGGTCTCATCTGTCAGTCTGGCTCCATGAGCTCTAGGGCGGGATCTGGAGACAAGCCACCGGGGTCTTCCTCTGTCCCTCCCCAAAGGCGTGAGGGAGATTGTCCACACCTGGACACTCGCCAGCTTCCCTACTTCCACTGCCTTGTGCCTCGAGGGAAAGTGTCTCCTGATCAAACTGAATTCAGGAGGAGACCATCATGAAATTTTCTCTCCTGCTGTACAACAGTGCCAGGGCTGGACCTCCCAGTGGAAGGTGAATTCAGAGGTAAAAGGGAGAGAGTAAGACATTTTAAGGTTTCCTTACAGCCTCTCAGAGGAGAGGCAGCTTGGGTCAAAAACTGTGCTTTATTTCTCTCAGCTCCCTACTTCTCCTGGGTCTCAAGCGGCTGCTCCTAACGTCCACCAGAGGGGTGGTGGAGAGATGAGTGCGGGGTGAGAAGTACCTAGAATCAGCCCTCTGCAAACCAGCACAGCTGGATGCGGAAAACTGACTGAATTACAAACTTCGGACATCTTCTCTCCTCCTTTATGTTCTTTTCTTTTCTTTTTTATTTTACCAAGAACATGTATTGCTACATTGTATACATAATGATCACATTCATCGTGGTTATTTTGTACCTGTACATGACCTATCTTGGTTTTCCCTGCTTCTTTCCCACCCCTCTTCCGTTCCCCATTCCCTATTTACAGCAGGTTTATTTACATATTTCCATTTGTTCCCTTTCTCCTTTCTTCTTCCCTTCCTTCTTTTCCCCCTTCTCCCTTTCTAGTTCTCTCTTTTGAATATTATTTACTTCTTTGTCCTTATTTACACTTATGATTTCTCATATCAGAGGAACAGTTCGATGTGTACTCATGAGTGTCTGATTTCACTTAATATGTTCTCAAGGTGCATCCATTTACCTACAAATGTCTCTACTTTATCCTTTTTATGGCAGAGTAGTACTCCATTGTGTAGAAAAACACATCTTTAGCCATTCATTAGTTGTTGGGCATTTGGGCTGTTTCTAAGACTTAGCTATTACAAACTGTGTTGCTATGAACATGGTTGTGCATATATCGCTGTGGTATGAGGTTTTCAGTTCTTCTGGGACAATACCAAGCAGAGGTATAGCTGGGTCAAAGAGAACCTCTAGTTGTAGTTTTCTGAGGAATCTCCACACTGATTTCCACAGTAGCTGGACCAGTCTAGATTCCCACCAACAGTGGAGGAGGGTTTCTCTTTCCCCGCAGCCCCGCCAGCATTCGTTATTGGTTGATTTCTTGAAAATAGCTCTTCTTTCTGGAGTGAGATGGAATCTTAGCATTGTTTTGATTTGCATCTCTGGAATGACCAATGACGTTGAACACTTTTTCATACACTTATTTGCCATTTTTATTTCTTCATCTGAGAAATGCTTATTCATTTCAGATGCCCATTTTTTAAACTGGGTCTTTAAATTTGGGGGGTTTGATTTTTTTGAGTTCTTTATATATTCTAGATGTTAGACCTTTGATTATGTTCTTATGATCTCCCGAAGCGCTTTCTTTTCTTTATCTTTTAATGAGCTATTTCCTCAACATAGGTGGAGCTAGCTTCACCTTCTTTCTCTGTCACAGACCCTGTACTACTAGTTCAGTTTTAAGACCTATATCCTTTCTTATTTCTGTTTCCCCTTGGATTTCTCTTTTTTTTGGTCCAGTTTTCTGCCCTGAGTAACCCTGAGTCAGGGAGATTGCCATGAAATCCTGAAAGTATTGAAATAACTTTTGCAAAATTAAGTCCTATAAATACTCAGTAACATGTGAGTGAATGAACAATTTATTAAAAATCCATATTATGAAATATTTGCAGTTCTTTAAAAAGATCAGGTGAATTCATACTTTGAAGAATGCTCTGAAGTATGTATTTTCACTGAAAATATATGATCCTACTTTTGTGGGGAAAAAAATACTATCATGTATGTTTATGTTTATCTAAGCCTAAAAAAATCAGTCTGGCTACTTTTGGAATTAGAGGAATGTTGCTCAGTGATTTTTCTCTTAAGACACTTCGTATTTAAAAGATGTTAAAAGTATCATTTTGAAATTAAAAGTAGGATGAGGGGTTGGGGATTTAGCTCGAGCACAAGGCCCTGAGTTCAATTCCCATCACTGCCCCCAAAGTAAGACGATTTGGTAATACCGCTCTTAAGTCTATACTCAATGGAAATGCACACATATGCTCACAAAAGACACGTACTAGGCTCTTCAGAGTACCACCATCCATAATCGTCTAAATAGCTACCCAAGTAACACTCTCCTGCTTCCTCATCCACAAGCCCGCCCATGTCTCCATTATCGGGTACCACCAACACGTTTAATTAAATTCTGCCTCATAAACAATGAATATTTTACAAAAATGAGAATTGATTAATATTATACCCAGTATGGCAAAGTATATCTAACATGCCCTAGAGGGGAAAAGTCAGAAAGCAAATAATACATTTTGTAGTATATTTACATACATTTTTAAAAAGGTTAAACTAAACTGTGAGATTAAGAATAATATTTATCTTGGGCAAGACAGTAACAGGGTTGGGCTTCTGGGCCATCGCTGGTGTTTTCTTAATGGACTTAAGTAATGGTCCAAGGGTACTTGTACAAAAGTACAGCATTGCGAAAATTCATAAAACTGTACTCTTATGATATTTTGATGTACAGGTTCCCACACAAATATTACATGGTAATAAAGTATTAAAATAGTATTTTGGTTTTAGAAATGTAATTGATTAGATGCCCTAAAACAAACTACTGGTGAAATAACACGTATACAAAATATTATAAATGCACCAAGGGACGAGAGGAAGGCAAGAGGTCTTCAAAACCCGAAACAAACTAAAACCAGGAAACACTGAGGAAAACAAGCACAAAAGCTGGCTTTGGCTTTGGTGTTTCTGCAAAACCCTGCAAAATGTATGCGCAGTGACTTGATGGGGTGACTGGTCTAGGATACTGAGACAAGGCTCACATAAATGGATGTAACTCAAAAGGACACCTGTGCAAAAAGATCAGACTCGAAAGGGGTACTCATGAAGGGAAAAGGTAAGTAATACATAAATTGTCCAACACATCCAATGCAAAGAAATCAAAGCAACAGGCTTGTCTTAACCATACTGGAGGGTGAAGGGGAAAAATAACTGAGAATAAGTAATTAATCGTGAATAATTTTCATGTTACGGGTTTGCAATCTGGATGCATACTACTTCTAGGGATTGAAAAACTCTATAAGCAAATAATTTAATTTGAGGTGGTCCCAATGTGTTAATGTTTCCACTAGGTAGAAACAAATGCAGATGATTTCTAAAAAACCTTAACTTTGCTGCATCCAGAAAGAATTTGTACAGAAAAAAAAAATTCCACATGAAAGCAACAACTTATAATAATAATTAGAGACATCACATAATACTCAAGGAAGCCAAGTATTGAGTTGAATGAAAGCCATTACAAACAAGAGATATCAGAAACAGGCAGAATTCAAAATTCAGGCATGGAATGTAAAATAACCATATTGTTTAAAAGTTTGAAAAATAAAAGAGAAACTTGGAAATTTGAAGATAAAATAAGTATATTTACAAAGTAACCAAACAGAACTAGAAAGATTATTTGAAACAGAATGGTTCAAAATAAAAGTTTATTGATGACATTTGGGGAAATTATCCATAATTACTCTAAAAGGTAAAAAAACATGTAAAGTACGAGTCAGGACAGAAGATATGGCAAGTACAGTAACAAGGGATTACATACATTGGACTTATCTCTAAGTGGATATAGGGAATAAATTATGAAAGAGTTACTATGAGAAAAATGTTTACTGTAAATTTTCCCAAGTTCATGAAGGACTCCAGTCCTCAGATCCAGGACGTCTAACAAGTTCAAACAAGATAAATTTAAAAGTAATCATTTAAGTGAACTCAATAATAGTGAATTCAATAATAGAAGATACCAAAGGAGGGGAAGAAATACAAGCAGTTCATGGTGTGGGAAGAACAGATAATTTACAAATAACTGATGGCTAAACTCCCCACCCACTTCTCAGCCAAAAAAAAAAAAAAAAAAAAAAAAAAAAAAAAAAAAAAAAAAGGCAGTAAGATAATACTTTTCCACATACTGTGAGAAAATAAGCAATCTAGAATCCAGCAAAGTATCTTCTATAGCTCTTAAGAAATGCCATTTTAAAAGCAACAAATTTGAGGATTTGTTATCAAAATACCCATATTAAAGGACATTCTAAAGGATTGATCTTAAGAAAAAGGAAGATGATCCAAGATAAATAACTCGAAATGTAAGACTCAGTGGTGAGAGAGTTCCAGTTCTGCCCTGAGAGAATCTCTTTGGAACAGCTCTCCCTGTGAAAATAGCAATGAAAGTGGGCAAAATATAGGAAGCAAATGAAGACTCTGAACAGCTGAAGGCCTCTGGAAAAGACTCAAGGAGGTGCAGTCCAGGGCACGAGCTCTGTATTTTTTTCTGTTGTGTTTTCCTTTCACACATTTTCCATTCACAGTGCAGAATAACTGAGACCAAACAGAAAGTGTCAGTCTTACTGGCTCAAGACTATGAAACCAACAGGTTTCCTATGAAAGGGGAAATTTTCAGGCATGAAGAAACCTCAGAGAACCGAATCTAAAAATCTATGTACAAATACCCCTGATGTCATTGGGTAACTCTTATGCTATAGACAAGAAGACACCCCAAGAAATCTTGCAGGAAATAGTAGCCAAAAGCTAAACAACCAAGCATTCATTTCAGTAATTGTACTCTAAGAATAAAATGGTGGAGTCCAAACACCAACAAAGAAGAAAGCTCTTGTACATCCACTGTGATTTCAGCAGACACATAAAAAATTCAAGGCATATAATTATAATCACACCTTAGATATGAGGATTGTGTTCTTGGAAAAGGGTCACCCCTGGAGTGGAGAGTCCTAATGAAGTCTAAAGCTAACCTTGACAACACGAAAGCTGTCTGCTGGTACTGTATCTACGCCCACACTTCTCCTCTTGAAAGATAGTAACACTGCCCAGAATTTTTATAATGTTTCATCCACAATATACTACATTCAATCAAAATTAAGAGGGAAGTTAAAAAGTAGGATAAGTTACCAAAAACTCAAGAAAAATAATAGATAATATAAACAGAGTCACAAGTAGGTCTGTTATTGGAGCTCTCAGAGAAGCAACTTAAAACCACTACAATTAGTATGTTCAAAAAAAGAAGAGAAACAAAGCTGGAGAATTTCAGTACAGTAAAACTCCTAAAATAGTATAACAGAAAATTTAAAAATGAAAACTAATAATTGAAAGTAATAATTTAACAGATGGCATTAATACTAAATTTGACACAAAAGGCCAGATAATTGGTAAACTATAACAAAGGTCAGCAGAATATATACAAAAATAGCACAGGAGGAAGAAAAGATGATGATAGACACAAAGACTAAAGGAAAAGAACATGATAGAATTATGAGACATAGTGAAAAGTTACAATTTATGTGTAATGAGTCCCATGAGAAAAGAGAGGAAATGAAAGAGAATCGATATGTTAACAATTAATGAGTGCAAATTATTTAAAAGAAAAGAAAAATATCAAACCTCGAATTGAGAAAATTCTCCATTCCTGAAGCAGCATAAACACAAAGAACTTTGTACACAAGACATCTCATAGTCAAACCGCTGAAAAACAAATTCATAGACCAAATCTGGAAAGCAGACAGAGATAAAGGATACTTTCCATTCAAAGAAATAAAAATACAGCTGACTTTTCAAAAGAAAGATGAAAACAAGAACATAATGTAATTGCTAAAAATAAAAAAAAGATAAAATCTGCCCACTTAACATTCTATGTGCAGCAAAAATATCCCTCAAAAATGAAGGCAAAATAAAGATAATTTTGGACACACACAAATCTGAGAGAGTTTGTGACTAGCAGAATACAGTGTCAGAACTGCTAAAAGGAATTCTTCAGGATGAGGGAAAATTATTCCAGGCAAGTGCACAATATTATAGGAAGAAATGGAGAACACTAAAAAAAAGTAAACAATGTGTAAACACAAGTGAATATTGAGTATTTCAATCAACAAATAGAATGCCTTCTGGGACATAAAGCATATATAGAATATACCATACAACAGTAGCATAGCTCAGGATGGGGTTAGTAGGGATACATTATTTTAAACTTTTGCATTGTTTTGGAATATGTAAATGTAATAATTTAATGGTAGATTGCAATAAGCCAATAAATAAACTGTAATATCCGCTAAATAATAAAAATTTTATAACCTGAAAGAGAAGAAAACTGTAATGATTTGAAATTAACACGACCATGTAGAGACACAGTGAGGAAGTGGCTACCCGGAGCCAGGAAATCAGTGCTCATGGACACTTATCGGCTGCTGCCTTTATTTTGGACCTCTCAGCCCCCACAACTGTAGGAAATAAATGTCTGTTGTTCACACTATTCAGTCTATGGCATTTTTGTTATAGAAGCCTGAACTAAGATGCCAACTAATCAATAATCTTATTAAAAGTCAATGGAGTTTAAACATTTCACTAGAAGACAAAGCTTGCTTAAAAGAGAAATACTTTACATATGAGTAAACAGAAATTGAAAGTTGCTTAAGGATAATTAAATGTCCCCCGAAGGTTCATGTGTTAAAAGGCTTATTCCTTAGAGTGATGCTATTGGAAAGCTACAAACTTTAGAGGTGAGGCCTTGTGTGAGGCTTCTGGCCATGGGGGTGTTCTAACTAAGGGGACCTCGCCCTGTCCTCTTTCGCCCTTTTTATCCTGGCCATGATGTGAAAGACTTTGCTTTGCTGCCTACACCTGACACACTGTTTCACTTTGGGCACAGAAGCAGCAGCTCCAATTGGTCACAGAGGGAAGCCTCCACAAATAGGGTCCAAATAAACCCTTTATCTTTATAAATTGATTATCTCAGCATTTGTTACAGTGATAGAAAGCTGATTTAAGCACAAAAGGGAAAAAATGGGAAAAGATAATTAATGGTAAGAAAGTTTGTGAGGCTGTAGTTATGACAAGGCAAAGCAAACATTACTGCAGTGAGTCTTACACATAGAGATAAAAAGCCTTCTCATAGCAATAAAATGATTAATTCCACAGAGCTACTTGTCCTTTCTAAATTGCATCCTTAATAATATAAACTCAAAATTTACAAAACAAAATTAATAGTAATAAAAAGTAGCAGATAAATCTACAAACATAAAGATTGACATGTATCTTTCCCAGTAATCTGATAAAACAAGTGCCAAAAAAATCAGTAAAGAGATATAAGATTTGAAAAACATAGCAAAACATTGAACCGATCAGTGTATACGGTATATCTGTACTCCTGATTACAGAACACACATGATTTCCAGAGCCCGTTAGACGTTTTCCCAAAGAGACCGTGTATTTTGCATAAAGCAAGTCTCGAGAAACTCAAGGGCATACAGAATATATTCTCTGATAATGATGGGATAAAAATAGAAATCTTAGAAAGTTCCAAATAGGAAATTATTGAATACGTTTCTAAATGATACTTGGATAAGAGAAGAAATCATAACAGAAATTAGAAAATGTATCTAACAATAATTAAAAGGCAATGTATCAAAATTTGTGGGAGGCAGCAAAATCAATTACTAGGAAAAACTGTAGCTGTACATGTATGTATATATTAGTAAAAGGGGAAAGGCTGAAAGTAAACTACCTAAACTTCTATCTGAAAGTATCAGAAAAGAACAACAGGGAGTTGGGAATTTAGCTCAAGTGGTAGAGTGCTTGCCTAGCAAGCACGAGGCCCTGAGTTTGATCCCTAGCACCCCTCCCAAAAAAGAACAACAAATTAAAGCTAAAGAAAATAAAAGAAAGGATATAATAAATATAAAGCAGAAATCAAAACTTAAAAAATATTTCAAAATTCGAAAATCCTGAAAGTTAGTTTTAATGAGCCAAAGTAAGAGTGATTAATAAATAAGAAAAAGAGAAAAGAGGGGTGGGTGAATGGAAGGGAGGGGAGGGGAAGGGGGGGAAGAGGGGGAAAACCAAGATGTATCATGTACAGGTACAAAATAACCATGTTGATTATGAACATTATGTATACAATGTACCAATACATGTTCTTGGTAAAAAATAATAAAAAATCAAAAAACAAAAAACAAAAAAGGAAAAGAAAGAAAAGGAGGGAGAGAGGAAGGGAGAGAAGTGTGACACTTATTACAGTCCCAGAGGACATAAAACAGATAATAAAGTGATATTATAAATAACCAACTTACAAAAATAAATCTGACAAATTTAGGTAGATATTCAAATTCCTACACAATTTATCCAAATGGCACGAAAAGAAATAGAATATATAATCTTATGTATTAAGGAAATGTAAAGTGAAATAAAAACATTCCTTGAAAAGAACTTAGAAATGTTTCTATGGCAAGCTTTCCTGAACAGCTGAGAAAAATATAATATAAATATTATAAAAATTCTTTTAGAGAAGAATTTCTCAGTATGACCTTGATCACAAAAACTGGTAAGTACAGCACAAACTAGAGATTAATATCGCTCAATAAACATAGGTAAAAAAACCTAAACAAAGTCTAAAATATACTCACGTATGTATGATTAACTAATTTACAATATAGTAACTAACATAATCTTACAGTGTCCAGTATCTCAATAAACATAGGTAAAAAATCCTAAACAAAGTCTAAAATATACTCACGTATGTATGGTTAGCTAATTTACAATATAGTAACTAACATAATTTTATAATATTTCCTTTCAGGAAATATCTGTATGAAAAAAATGAATCCTGACCCACACTTCATGCTATACACACATAAATAATTTAAGATGAATTATAAACCTAAACATGAATGACATAATTGTTTAATTAACTACAGGATAATCTCTTTTTGATCTGGAGAAAAGGAAAATTTTCTTAAATAGGACTCAGTGCTAAACTCAACTGTCTCAATTTAATTATACAATTAGATATTATTAAAACTACATTAAGAAGTTCCTTTATTAGGAGATTTCATTATCAAAGTGAACAGGCAAGGCACAGATTGGAAGAGGATGTTATATTTGCAACTCATCAACACAACAAAGCATGCATGTACATATCCGGAACATAATTTAAAATTCTCACAAATTAACTAGGAAAAAACCCAGTCATTTTCCCCAAATGGACAAAAACCATGAACAAACATTTCACAAAAGATGACATTCAAATGGTCAATAAGAATATGAATATATGCTTTGTATAATCAGTCACCAGATTAATGCATATTAAACCCACAATAAGATGCCTGTCTCCATTCTGGATTATTAAAAGTAATTGTAGTAAAAATATCAAGTAGTGACAAGGATCTGGCACTGCTCCACACACACATTTCTGAGGGGAGGGTAAACTGCTACTATCATTTTGCAAAATTGTTTGAAATTATCTATTTACGTTGATTAGATGTATGTTCAGTAGAAATACCATGTTCATGACTGCTATAAGATATACTCAAACCAGTTTTGTTTGTAACAATCAAAAAATTTGGAAAACAATGTCCGTCAACAGAATAGATAAATAACTTGTGATAGACTTGCCCAACATGGTACTACTACAGAGAAAAATAAAAGAGGAAAGTTCTGCTCTATGCTACTGTATGAATGAATCTCATAGAACTAATGTTGCATTTAATCAAACCAAATGCAAAGTATAATTAATTCTGGTTCAATTAATGAGATCACGATTGGATGACAAGGGTCCAAATAATGATAAACCGTGAGGATGGAAATTGGGATGAAGAAAGGAGTCTTCTGAGCTGCTGGAAATAGTCTATGTCTTGATTTCACTCTAGACACTCATGAAGTTTATTGAGTTGTACACTTAAGATTACTGAACTTTATTATAAGTAAGTTATAACTAAATATTGTACTAAAAGAAAGATCTATGAGTAATTATATTGGTAAACATGTTGGAAAATCAAGCACTGATGTTATCCAGGAATAAAAATAACATTTGACATTTGGGGTAAGAGAATTCAAGTACTGACAACCAGTGTTATTTAATTTAAATGTGCTAAATTAAGCCTGTTATAAAACTAGCTAAATATTCTAAAAGCCAAGAAACCCATGAATGTGTGAAATGTGTAATAAAAGTAGAATATTCCTAAAACATTACACTCAGATAATCTAATTTCCAAATAAGAGGAAGGAAAAAATGGGGAAACGAAGAAAAATAGGAAAAAGAGAGAAAGCAATAAAAAAGACAAAAAAGGTTAAAAGAAGTAATATGATGTTAGAGTAATTCTATTGTGAGTTACAATAAATATAAATGGACTAAATTATTCAGCAAGAAGTTATAAATTGTCAAATAATACATATTTTAATCCAGAATTTGAAAAATAAGATAAATTTACTACATGTGTATTTAAGGCAAAGATTTAAAGTCAACAAAGGCTAGAGTTGTAGCTCAGTGGTCTTGTGTGCACAAGGTCCTGAGTTTGATACTGTGATACTGTGTATACCGAATATATGTATACATATGTATTTACCAACAGTGACCCCATCTGAAAATCTAAATAGTTCTATAGTCATAGAAGTAACTGAACCAGCAAGTTTAAAATATCCTAAATGCTAACCCTAGAGGGTTTTCCAGGTGATCTGAAGAAATATTCAAAGACCAGGTCATTCCAATCTTGCAAAAATTCTTTCATAAACCAAAGAATATTACTCATATTAATTTATGATGAGAGCAACATCAGATAAGGATAGTGCAGAAAATGTAATTACAGGCCAGTATCAATTCACATAGTTAACTCTATATTTGCATGTAAAATTTATTACATATATACCACTAGAATGCTATTCTGCGCCTCTGAGATGGATTAAAAATGAAAGTTGGTAAAAGCAATTTATAATAAGTACGTGGAGGAACAAGAATGCTCGCTCACCCCTTACTAGAGGGAGTGCAAACTGGGTCCACATTTTGCAAACAGCTGAGAAATGAACTGACGGAATTGAATATGTGGAAATTGTGTAACCCAGCAATACTAAACCAAGGTGTAGCCTCCAGGGAAACTCCTGCATACACGTATACAAGGATGTTAGAGAATAATATACCCTGATATATCCCGGGTAGTAGGCAGTCTTTAAAATGGCCCTTATAGGGGTTAGGGATTTAGCTCAGTATTAAAGTGCTTGCCTAGTAAGTGCAAGACCCTGAGTTCAATCCCCAGCATCCCCCTAAAAATAAATAAAATAAAATGGCCCCTCCTAGCTCCCACCTCCAGGTATTCACACCCTTGGGAAATCTCTGCTCGAGGGCAGGCTGGGCCTAGTGCTTCACTTTTAATGAAAAGCAAACGGCAAAAATGATGGACTGCCACTTTTGAGATTAGGTGACAAAAAGAATCTGTGATTTCTTTTTCTGTCTGGGAGCTGTCACTTTGGGGGAAGCAAGCTGCCATGCAGTGGCCAACCTCCTCCAGAGGCCCAGAGGTGATAAAGAAGTGATTGTAGCCCAAGTCATCAGGGTTAGAAGGCTTGTCACAGGGAAGAGTCACTTCTACCCTTGAGAGGATTCTGGCCTCAGCCAGCACTTCAATCCCCTGATTAGGAGCCTGGACAGACCTGAACACAGACAGGGCACCCCTCCTGCATTCCTGATCTGCAGAAACTGAGATAATGGCAAGACAGGGCGCTTTCCTTTGTTTACTTTGGGTTTTCTGGTGATTTTTTTGGTGTTAAGTTGCTAGGTGTTGGGAGTAATTTGTCACACAGTTATGCATGTCCCAAACTAGAGATAACCCAAATGTCCATGAGCATTAGAACGGAAAAATTATAATCAAATCATAAACAATGAAAATGAAAGAAGCAACAAGAAGTCTCAACGATGTAAGAATAGGTACAGGATAACACTCATTAGTATGAATGTAAAAAAATAAGCAAAATCGACACATGTTTTTGGGACACATATAGATGTGATAAAACTATAAAGAAAAGCAAGGCAATGATCAGAACAAGAATTTTGTCGGATGTCACATCTCAGGAAGGCGGAAGAATAGGCCTTTTCCCACGTTACGGTGTCTAAGATATTACAACGACCTATTTCTTGACTTACAAGATGGTCAAGCATTCATTATCCTTCCGTCTGCTCTTCGATGCTGTATATTCCTTTTATTTGTAAATTTTTTTAAAAAGCATAATCAAGTGAAAAAGAAAATCAAGAATTGAAATGCGGTCAATCTACACATAAATATTTTGGAGGACTGAAGGGACGGCCAGATGGTTGGCCGGCCGGCTAGACGGAGACATTGGTTCTTTACGTCTAGTTAGAGCTGTATTTCTTCCGAGTTTCCCTGATTATCCGGCTGGCAAAGACCTTTCTTCTATGTCGTAGCCGGCAGCTTGGGCCACTGGGAGGCCGGCTCTGCTCTTTATCTGGGGGCCGGCCGAAAGCCGCCCCGAGGAAGGTTCCCCCAGGCCGGGCACCCCTCCCACGCCACCCCTGCATCTCCGGGCAGACGCGGTCGGGGCCGGTGGGCGCGGAGCACTCGGGAGATGGCTTTCCCGGGGGTAGGGGCTAAGCAGACAGGGACACCCGGAAGAATTCAGTCCCGAGGTGAGCAGGGGAAAGCATCACCTCGCCCTCACCTTTGATCGCTTCCGAAGGCTCCCTGCGGAGCACAAACCAAGTAACAAGAAAACGGGGCCGCCCGCCTCCAGGCAAGCGGGGGAATGACAATGGAACGGGGATCGAGCTGCAGAGGTCCAACCGAAGCGACAGACGGGAGCAAGGAGCCCCGGGAACAGCTCCGTCACGGCGGGGCGCGCCCCCGCCCCCACCCCGCCAGTCCCCGCCAGCCCCCGCCGCCCGCACACCCCGCTCCGCGCCGCGCCTCCGCCGCCGCAGGCCTCTCCGGGCGCGACCTCAGCGCCCAGCGCCACTCACCCTTCGCCCGCTGTCGCCTGAGCAAGGGGTCGGGCGGCGGGTCCCCAGCCGGAGCAGCTCTCCGCAGCGCAGGCCCGGGCGGTGCACCCGGCTCGGGACGTGGCCAGCGCGGGCGGCGGGGCGGGCGCGCAGGGGCGGTCCCGCAGGGGCGGTCCCGGGAGCTGATTGGCCGCTGCGGGGTGGGCGGGGCGGAGAGCTGCTTTGTGTCAGTTTCCCGCAGAGATGCAGCCCCGACCCGGGACCCGGAGACCCTGGCGCCCGCCCCGGCCGGGCGGAGATGTGTTTACAAAACAAAAAGCCGCTCAGACTAGGAACACGTTTGACTTCGGTAAATAATGACAGCACTTTATAGAAAACATAATTTCATAAACTTTATAGATGGTCTTAGATATATTTTTTCTTAGATATATTTTTAATCAAAAATCTACTTGCAGTAAAACGGAGTGTACAATATGTTCTTATTAAAAATATTCTGCATGTGCTCTATCGGGGCAGGGGCAAGGACCGAAGCTATTTGTTGAACTGTTCCAAAATAACGCCTGCTTTGTTTTGTAAATTTCCTAAAGCAGTGAGGTATTAGAGGGGCGTAGCTGCTACAAAGTCTGGTCTTGGAAGCTGCCACTTTCTGTTTCCAGGCTGGGAAGTGTACGGTTTTCCTGTGGCCGCTGTAGTACACCACACATTTAGTGCCCGAACACACATTTCTTCCCTTCCCTTACCGTGGTTCTGTCGGTCAGACCCCCCAAGTGTCTCGCGTGGCTATCATAGTGTCTCGCGTGGGTATTAGAGGGGCGTAGCTGCTACAAAGTCTGGTCTTGGAAGCTGCCACTTTCTGTTTCCAGGCTGGGAAGTGTACGGTTTTCCTGTGGCCGCTGTAGTACACCACACATTTAGTGCCCGAACACACATTTCTTCCCTTCCCTTACCGTGGTTCTGTCGGTCAGACCCCCCAAGTGTCTCGCGTGGCTATCATAGAGGTGCAGACACAGCTGTTTGGCTTCTGGGAGGGGAGAATCACTTTCCTGGACTTTTCCACCTTCCAAAGGCTGCCCCTTATCTCCAGTTTGGGGCTCTTTCATTTTTTTTTCATGGTCAAAGCCAACAATATCATCATTTCAATTTCTTCCTCTGTTACTTGGAAAGACCTTTGCTTCTCTAGATGATCCAGGATAGTGTCCCCTGCCACGGTCTATTGTTAGCAGTTGATTCTCCCTGTCACAGGTTCGGACTCTGGGACCTGCTCATCGTCATGGGGCCATTTTTCCTGCCTAGCACAGAGGGTTCCTTGGTTTCTCTCTCAGGACTTCATCTCCAACACTGGGGCTCGTGATCCTTAGCTCTCAGGACTGTGAAGACGATCAAGTGAGTTGATACAAGTAAAGTGCCGGAGGCAGCACCATCACTTGGCAAATGCTGTGTGGATGAGCACTGTGACCAGAGAGGTAGCAGATCATTCCAGGCCTCTTCTTTGATTCTTTGCAACACACGATTACCGGTGACCTCACCGTACACCAGACCCTCTGCAGGGTGGGTCCCTTCGCCTCCTCTGCTGGCCCTCTCCTCCCACCTGACGCTGGTACACAGGGCTCTTCTGCGTGAGTGTGACCTGGTCCCTTATCTGTCCTCAGTCCAACAGGCCTCCCTGCCTCAAAGCCAAACCCTTCTTCCCTACTCCATTCCAAAGCCAAACCCTTCTTTCCTACTCCATTCACCTGCTCTGTTCTGTATTCTTCTCTTTGTCCCCCAGTTAATTCAGCTTCTTACAGGTAGCAAGCACGGTGGGTAGAGGACATTATCAACAGAACACTCACTCCGTTTTCTTGCTGTCACTTACTAGCCACTTATGAGTCTGCTGCTTTTCAGAACTGGAATTATAACAGAAATGTCTTCCCAAACTCCCCCGGGGTTGCCGGCAGGAGGCTTGGAATCTGGCAAGCAGGGAAGCTGGGGAAGCGGGGCTCCCATCTCTGCTCCTTCCTTTCCAGGCACAGAGCCAAGGGCCTGGAGCCTGTGAGGTCAGCGGATGAGGGGCTGGGCGGGGAGCTGGGAGGAGGGGAGCAGAGCAAAAGCAGGACTGGGCTGGGGCAAACCTAGATGGTCCTGGCAGGGTGCTGAGTAGGGCAGGCTCGCTGCAGAACTGGCTCTGCCTCCTCCCAAGCCCCAAAACACACACACACACACACACACACACACACACACGCACACACGAGGGCGTCCAGAGGACTCCCAGTGATGTCAGGGATTTTGTGTCAAAAGAGTCCCAGCATCTGATTTGCAAGGTCTTGCTCCATCTGTGCCCAGAGGAACCTTTTCTGTTGCTTGCATTTCCTGTTTTTTTCTCCATAGCGGAGGAGACTGGATATTTAAGCTCCCAAACACTGCAACCAGCTGCACAGCAAAAACAACACCAACTGAAACTGGGGGTGGTGGTGGTCGTGATCTGTGCGCACGCGCGCGCATGTGCAGATGCGTGTGTGTGTGTGTGTGTGTGTGTGTGTGTGTGTGTGTGTGTCTGGGGAGAGAGGGGACGGCAGGCAGGCATCAGCCCGCTAGCTGTCAGCATCTGAGAGGAGGAGGGGAAGGCAAGAGAGAAATGCAGCTGTCTTGGCAAAGAGAATGAGCGAGCTCAGCTGCACAGAATGCTGGTCTATTGCAAACAGCTCGCCATCCTGGAACACCCACCTGCCTCCTCGGGGCCCCTCCAGCACCCCAGTGACTGTGCAAACATACCTGATGCCAAACACCAAATACTGCCCTTGCCTCTCACCAGGGTGGCCAAAACCAGCCTTCTGCAAGCTCCTCTGTCTGCCCTCCAGTCTCAGGCCAGAGGGGCAGCGTAGCTTGGAGGGAGGCCAGACCTGTAGGGAATTGAGCAGAGGACCCACGGGCTGGGGAGTTAGTAAAGGGAGCGAGGGGGAAGGGAGTCACCTACCTGGATCCCCTTGTCTCCTCCGCATGCTAGATTAGGAGGCCAAGAAGTCTGGGTTTGGTGACCAAGATAGATCCATCTGCACTTCCTAGGATACTACCATGATGTGGAGACAGATACAGAGACAGAGATACTGGTAGAGATGGAGATGGAGACAGAGACAGAGAGCTAGAGCTAGAGATGGAGAGAGAGAGAGAGAGATTCATTCAGACACCCATCTGCTCAGTCCTCCCATTTAGACTGAAAGCCAGGAAAGGAGGAAAGGGCGTGTTGGTGCTGAGTTTTAGAACCTCCCTGTCGCGACCTGGCCTGCATAGACTGCTAATCTCTCTCTGTTTTATGAAATTTGTAGTCTGTAGTCTTGTGTATAGTTTAGAAGTCTAAGCCTGGATCCACTATGAAAAATTCTTAAGGTGATTTTTCCATCTGCATGCTAAATTTTGCAATGCCGTCCATTTTCCATCACAGGCCCCACCTCTCAGTCAAGTAACTAGGATCTGTCTTCGCTCACCTGGCTTGCTTTGCCAGTGTGGAAAGCAAAGGGTGAGGGCAACGTCCTTGGTGTGTGACCCTGTAGTCACAGAGGATGCCACACTCGGGAGACCCTTCGCCCATTTTAATGCTCTATTGTTGCCATCTCAAAAATTCTTAGCACGTGTTGAGAAAAAGACTTCGTGTTTTCCTTTTGCACCAGGCTCCCAAATTACGTAGCTGTTCCTGCCAAGCATCCGGAGGAAGTCTGGGCTTAATAAAATCCCGAGTGACCAAAAAAGCTGTGAGACACCGAGGAGCGATGGAGGACTTTGGAAAACCAACAATGCAGGGAGGAAAAATTCCTGGGAGGAAGCGTGAGGTCTGTGGATGCCCACGGAGCAGAATGGGTGAGGCGCATGTCTTGTGGCACTCCACAGAGCTGGCCAGACCCCGGAGGGGACAGCCAGAACCCTGGCAGCAGTTGCAAAGGAATTTTCTGTTAACTCACCAGGATAGAATCTAAACACCAGAATTAAGTGGATTTATCAAAAGCAAAGTAAATCACATTTACTTTACACGCTTGAAGTTTTCAATTGAGAGCAAAAATATGAAAACAATGAAAAGCAACCTAAAACATTTTTTCAAAATTCACCTAAAATAGAAGTCACATACCCACAGCCCACAGTCTGGGATTGGTGGCCAGAGGTGTGTTTAGGAGATCTGAAATCCTGTAAATTTCCAACATTTGAGAAATCAAGAAGTTTTGTGCATATGTTTGCTTGTTTGTTTGTTTTTGCAATACAAGAATGAAACCTGAGGCCTTTGCACTGAGCTACATCCCAGGCCTTTATATATATTTATTTATTTATTTTGATACAGGGTCTCATTAAATTGCCCAGGATGGGCTCATACTTGAGATCCTCCTGTTGCGGCCTCCCACCTGAAATTATAGCATGCACCCCCACACCCAGCTAACATCGGGAAGTTTTAAAATCAGGAGGATCTCCTAATGGGGATCCAGAATGCCAGCCTGTTTTGAATAATCTGAAAATGGAGCCCCAGCATGCTGACATTCACATGGGACAACAACCCACGCTACTGTCAGAAGAGTTTTCTGTTTGCCACACTCTGCACAACCTTCTAACAGCCGCAGCAGGCCCCCTCTCTGACCTTTAAGGCTTTGGGATTTGTAATTGGGTCCCAGATGTTTCACTGCATGATACTCACTAGGTTGGTGAGAGAGAATTCCTGCGGTGTGGCAAAAGCTGGAAAAGTTAATGCAGAGTTTTGAGGGACTTGATAAGCTTTTGGAAACCCCTAAAACTTTAAAGGATGAGACACCCGCGTGACTCCTCTGGGTCTTTACCATTAGAGATCCTCTTTAATAGGGAGGGTTAATTTCATGTATCAACTAGGCTGGGCCCTATATCGCCCAGATATCTGGTCAGACATTATTCAGGATGTTTCTGGAGGTGGTTTGGATGAGAAGAGACTATGCTCCCTGATGAAGGCCTGGCGGAACAAATATGGCCGACCTGGGCTGGGTGTGGAGCTCAGGGATAGTGCACTTCTCCAGCATGCCGAAGCCCCGGGTTTCATCACCAGCAATACAAAAGCATAAAACCAATCAATCGATGAAAAAGAAAAGAAGCAGAGAGAGAGAAACCTGCAGCCAGTTTTCTGTGTATCTTCAGTTCAGACTTTCCTAAAGTTTCCATATGCGTGTTTCCGGTTACGCCTTGTCATGGTTTAGATCTAAAATGGCGCCCAAAGTGCATGTGTTCAGAGGTGGGGCTTTTGGAAGTTGATTGGATCACGGGGATCCTGTACTCGTCAGTGGATTAGGTCGCTGATGGCTTCACAGCTGAACGTGCTGGTAGGAGACGGGGCTTGGTCAGAACAGGTGTGTCACTGAGGGCATGATTTGAAAGGGTGTATTTTTGTCCCCAGGGCTGGCTTTCCTCTCTCTTTGCTTCTGGTCCACCACAGAGTGAGCAGCTGTCCTTTGCCATTTCCTTCCACCATGCTGTTCCTGCCTTGGAGTCAGCCAACCATGAACTGAATCCCCCCAAACAGCCCAAATACACCGTTCATCTTTTAATTTGTGGGTATCATGTATCTCGTCCCAGCGATGGGGAAGCTTCTAGAAGTATCCTGGAAGTAAGGTTGAGCTTTCCTTTCTGTCAGATGTTGCATGGCCTCACTTTATGCCATTATTAATAATGTCCATCCTCACTACTTGATTGAAGTGGTTTCTACCAGGCAGTTAGCAAGGGCTGTTTCTTTAGCAAAAACTTCTCATTAGTTCTCCAATAATACAGTTCGCCAATGCTATTTTAATTGACTTCGCTCAACCTTCTGAGTCCATAAACTCACTTTTTCCAAATGTGGTGGCAATGACATCCCTAAGCCCACACACCTGGCCTTATTTTTACTTGCAGTTTTTGTTTCATGTCAGTGTTGTTTGTTTATTAGAACATCTCCTTCCTCTTTATTCTTTGATATACAACTCCACTCGTTCCTGATCTACGTGTAGGAGCATCACACCATTGTTTCCCAACTTGCCTTTGACATAGATGATGTGCAGGAAGTTTATTACTTTGTCCTTGTACGAATCTTTGTGTGAAGACTAACAAAAGAAATCCTTTTATGATGCATCAAAACAATAGTATATACTCACATTAGAATTATTTGTCAAAATATTAGATTTTGGGAAATTTAGATTAAAAAAATGTAGATTTGACTTTCGAAAGAGAAAGAAGGAGAACACACAGTTGAAAGGAAGGTGGGATGGGAAGGACAAACCAAAGAGGCAAGGCCGTATCCTCCTCCGTCTGCCACCAGGCGCTGAGCCTGCATCCAGGTCTGGGTGGGGCCAGAGAGGGGCGGGGGGCAAATGTACTCAGCTCCAGGGTGAAGGAAAGAGCAGGCAGGAGGAGAGAACATGGGGAGTCTTGCCATCACTTGCTGTGTGATGTTGGACAACCCTTTTACTTTTTATCGGCATCTTAGCGGAAGGGAGGAAAGGAGTCCCTTTCAGCACAGCGCAAGAATAAAGGAAAGAGGTCAGGACTGTGGACTTCTGAGAAGAGAAAACCAAACAGAGGCATCACGGAAACTACTGCTGCCTTTAGTCTCAGAGTCTCTGACTTGGTTCATGCCTCTGTGTGTTCTGCACATTCCCAAAGTCCAGCCACAACCTCCTTTATGACGGCTCCCTCTGTGTCCCCACTCAAAGAGCTGGCCACCTGCCCCTCATCCTCGCAGGCTGTTAAGGTAAACAAAACTTGCCTTATTCCTGAAACGCTTTGAGGTTTTGTCCCAGCTCAGAACATGCTTACAATAAGATTCACCTTCGGAGCAATAATGAGGAGACAGACAAACAGCTGGAAGGTTTAAAGGTAGGAAAGAAGTACAAAAAGGAGAGTTACTGCTCACAGGAGTCTCTTTGTTTCCTTCTAGGCTTGACTGGAGGTCCAGGGGGTTGGAGCTTTGCCGTGTGGGGGGGGACGTGCTCCTCATGCGATGAGGTTTATGTGTCCATTTTATGGACCTTCCATGCATAGGAAATTCATAGGTCTGTAAGAGAAATTACGAAACCATTTAAAATATTTTAACCTTGCTAAAATGTGCTTTATTTTCTTCATTTTGTCTAATTATTTCTCTATTTACTTACTCGTTTATTTTTATTAGTACATATTTGCAGTCCATAATGATTACATTACATTTCTCAGAAAATCCCAAAGCTGCTTCTCTAATCATATGCATGGTAAACTATGCCCCTTGGACATTGTTTTGCTGTAGCACAAACTAGGGGCTTAGCTTAGCTGGGGAGTTGGTACATGTATAAAATACATCTTAATTCATTTTTACTTTCCCTTCCCCTCCTTTCCCTCCTTCCATCTCTTGGTCTCCCATTTATTTTTGTCAAGTTCTGTTTTAGACATTGCTTCTGACGCTGTCTTCTCAGGGCAGCACCATCCCCAACACTCCTGGAAGTTGCTCCTTCCAACGGGCTGTTGAAAATGATCACCCACCAGTGCCTCTGGGGCAAGGACGCATAAAGGAAAATGAAGGAGATTGTTTTGCATTAAAATGAGCAAATACCATTTAATACAAAAGCAGAGGTGCCTTTAGAAATGGAAAGAGTTAGTCATGGCCTGGATTGTGTGATGACATTAGGAGGCCAGGTTCCCATGGAGCATCTCTCCTGCTTCAGGTGGGTAGCTCCAGGGGAAAGCATTTTCTTAGGGAAAGGAGCTAACAACAAATCAAATCTGTTTCATTGAGCTTCAAATGCTAAGCAGAATGAACAGACTATTGCAGTGGGAGAAGGGAGGCAGGAGGGTCAGACAAGTTTTCTAGAAAGGTTATTTTTCTCAGAAAATCTCAAAGCTGCTTCCCTAATCATATGCATGGTAAACTATGCCCCCTGGACATTGTTCCGCTGTAGAGCAAACTAGGGGCTTAGTTTAGCTGGCTGGGATTGGAGGAGAGATAGTGCCTTTCCACTGCAAGGATTATTTGAGGGCCCCTTCTTGTGGTAGGAGACTGGGTGAATAGCTAAAGGAAAAATAAAGGAACAGAGGAAAAATTAATGCCTAATGTTAATTTTTTCCATTAAGAATTTAAAGAGAAGGTAGATAAAAATAAATCTTTCAAGGCTGGGGATTTAGCTCAGTGCTTCAAGTGCTTGCCTCACAGGCACAAGACCCTGAGTTTGATCCCCAGCACCAAAAAAAAAACAAAACAAAAAAACTTTCTTTATTACAAGAGCCATATATATTATTAAATATACCTCTTCCTTTTTAGCTTGCTATTTTAAAGACATACCTGCCAATTCTGCCTTATTAATTCATTCAACAACCTTTAAAATTTTTGTTTTGTAGTAATTATAGATTCACAGGAAATTGCAAAAAAAAAAAAAGTATAGGGAGGTCCTGTGTACCTCCCCTTAATTTTACCCAATGGTAGAATCTTGTGTAATTATACAATTATAATACATGTAATATAATTACAATACATAATACATAATTATCATGTATGCATAAGACATATATGATACATATCACCATCAGGAAACATCTCTAAGGTCTACAGAGCTTTTACAGATTTCATCAGTTATGTACGTAGTCATTTATGCATATATGGTTTTATGTCCTTTTATCATGTGTGTAGATTTGCGTAACAACTATAATCATGATATGGACTGTTTCGTTGCAAGACTGCTTTGTATTATCTGTTTATAGCTATACACACACCCACCTCTAAAACATAATTTTTGTACTTCATATACCAGGCACTGATGTGGGCATTGGGAATATATCAGCGAGCAAGCCAAAGTTCCTGCCATATGGAGAAGAGACAGAAAACCAACAATTTCAAACATGAAATAGTGATATATATTAGGTAAAGAATACTCTACATAAAAATTAAGTTTTTAAATGGTTACTATTTCTTGATTTTCCTATAGATTTAGCTCCTGGGCTAAAAATTCAACATGCATAGTTGCTTTTTCTCACACAAAATGATGAGGGAGATAACATTATCTGAATGTTACATAGGAATAAAAGAAGGTTCATGGAGGTTAAATGATTTACTCAAGGCTACAAAATGTAAAAGTGACATATGCAAGTTAATAAAGTTTTAAAAACTATTGTAGCAAAAGCATTATTGCAACTCTTTTTAAATGTTATTTTAAATTTCTACATAATATTTTTTTTTGGTGGCTATCCAGCCTCAAGATAAGACAGGCAGTGTTTTAAAAAGCAATTCACCACTTGTGGGTTAGGGCAGAGCCCATAATGCTAGTCTGTGTCTTTTCTGATATTTACTAGCCTTCATTTCTTCTTAAAATTAGTCATATTTTCCTACTCCTTTGTATACATTGTGAATTTTATTGTTTTTAGGGTTTTTTTTTTTTCCTTTCCGTACTACTCTAAATAATGATGAGCTTTGGTTTGAAATGCCGTTAAATTACTTGGGATACGTTTGATCCTTTTGGATCTTTTTTATCAGATCTGTTAGGCAAGATCAAGGCAACGTTTGCTCTGGGGCTAATTATTTGCCACTACCCAGCAAGATGTCCTGAATACTGTATTCGGTGGCTCAAAACTCTGGTCTTCTTTCTGGTCTGGCTGATGGAATCTGCCTTTAGAGAGCAGTCAGTCCTCCATGTCTGGAGACTTCCTTAGCCTGGATTCCAGTCCACGTGAACTGAAAGTGTTCAGGTAAAACACTTTCTGAACATGTTTAGACTTTCACTGAACATGGTTAGATTTTTTTCCTTGTCATTATTCCTTAAATAAGGAAATAGAACAACTACTTACATAGCATTTGCGTGTATTGTCTAAGTAATATAGAGGTGACGTAAAGTAGATAGGAGGTGCCAGGTGCGGAGGCACATGCCTGTAATCCCAGCACTTGGGAGGCTGAGGCAGCAGGATTTTGAGGTTGAGCCCCGCCTGGTGCACATAGTAGGGTCAAGGCCAGTCTGGAGTAAATAAGTGAGATGTTGTCTCAAAATAAAACAAAGCAAAACAAATCAGCAAATAACAATAACAGAAACCCCTTCAAACCAACCAAACCGAAACAAAAAACCACAAGAGTATGCAAAAGTGTCTGAGTATGTTGTATGCAAACACTATGCCATTTTTATCTTCCTGACCTTTATTTCATTTTCAGCTTTGACGTATTTTTTTGTCGTGGTTGTCAATAACGTTTTTCATTAGCCCATGTGTTTTTACATAATGTTTACATTCCTTGTGGGTATTTGGTACATGTACGTAACACATCTTAATGCCATTTCAGATAATGGACATCCTTCAATTGGGAGCCGCGGAGTCTTGGAGCAAATCCCTACAGATATTTGGGGATAACAGTGTTCAGCTTTGCTCCCGCTAATCCTTCCAAGTGGTTCTTTTCTGGCTTCAAATACTTCAGAGTATTTTGGAGGATTTATGCTACTTATTTTTAGATTTCTTATAAGGTAATAATAATGTAGAAAGTGTTGTATTTCTAAGAGACGTAGATACATCTATACACAATTGGCAAAAAACTTTTTGCAAAGTTTTCAAAGCAATTTAATGGGGAGGATCTTTTGAAAAAAATAGTTGTATCTTATAACACACATTTGAGTCTTGATCATAAACCTAAATGTAAAGCTAAAGTGACAAGATTTTCACAAGAAAACATAGGCGGGTATATTTAAAATCTTGGCGTGCACAGGACTTTTTAGAGAGGATATATAAGTGTTATTTGTAAAAGAGAAAGTTTTTATTTGACACTATAAAAATTCAAAACTTTGACTCACTGAAGATGATTTAAGAAAAACAAACATTAAATTGTGGTGGGATAAAAATATTTTCTATGTGTCTGTGTATAAATCTATACCTGTGTTTCTATTTCTGGCAACAGCATGTAAATATATCCAAAATATAGATGTAATGCTAACAAATCAATGAAAAAGACAAAAACTCCATTAAAATAGGAAGAGATGTGAATAGACAGTCAGTGACAATAAAAATCATACAGAAGCACACCACGAAAAAATACTTAACATCATTTGTCATCCAGGAAATATAAATTAATATCGCGACATCACTGGGCATAGTGATGCAAGCCTGTAATCTCGGCACACAGAAGGCTGCAGTGGGAGGATCAGCACTAAGGCAGTTTAGTGAGTTAGTAAGGCCTTGTCTCAAAATAGTAAATAAAAATAAAAAAGAAAGGGCTTGGGATGTACCTCGGTACAGTTAGTGAAACCCTGTCTCAAAATAAATAAAAAAGAAAGGGCTGGGGATATGGCTCAATCAAAGGCCCTTGATTCATTCTCTTCACTGAATAAAATAACAATAAGATACAATTACAATTTCCATCCACTAGAATCACTAATAGAAAAAGACTGATAAAACTGTGTGTATACAAGCATAGGCAACAACTGGAACAGCTTTACACTGCTGATGGGAGTATAAAATGGCACAGGCAAGATGTCATGTTAATTGTGTGTTCCTCCGAGTCACACAGACTTGTGAGACTTGTGCCTCTGTCTCTACGTGTATATTTAGACACGGACATCACCTGTATATTCTAGGAATTAGAAATTTCCCTTGTAGTATTTTCCAAAAGAAATTAAAGCATCTGTCTACAAAAAGACTTGAACACGAATCTTTACAGCTACTTTCTTCATATGTTAATATATTAATATAGCCACCAACAGGAAACAGATAAATAATACGCGGTATGTTCCTAAACTAAAATATTCCGTGGTAATAAAAATAAACACGTCTTTCATTTTAAAAAGTGATGTAGGGCCTGGGGATTTAGCTTAGTGGTTAGAGCACTTGCCTAGCAATCAGAAGGCCCTGAGTTTGATCCCCAGCACCAAAAAAAAAAAAAAAAAGTGATGTGTTTGACAGAAAACATTAGCTGATGTTACTTTTTCACGTTATTGATGAGCATTTGGTTAAAATGTTGAAATTAATCATGTATAGGCAAAAGGTTAGTTATTTGGTCAATATTACAGTCTAGATTTCTGAGTCTAGAACTAACCCTCCACATATGGTGTGACACAAACCCTCTTCCTTTGTGATTCAAAAGTAAGATGCTGCTGGTCTCACGGTGTAGTATCCAATGTGTGCGTATTTCAAATTAGAGTCCAGGTCATTTCACTTATGAATGGACTTGTAGTTTCACATTAATTTTCTTTATAAGGTGTAAGATGTTCTTCATTACCAAGTTCTTTAATTTGTGGATGAAAGGATTTAGAAAAGAGTGAAAAAATGCTGTAGAATTTTAGGATTTTTTTCCCTAGTTCTAAGAACGTAGGCCATCATCTCTGACATGTACAAAAATCAGGAACACGGAAACAATCACACCAGGCAAACCAAGTTCAGATGAAGTACACCAGTAAAGTAAGTTTTTGGTATCTGACAGGTCTCATTTCTAAGACGAGGTGGCAAATTTTCAAAACAGAGGCTTCTTTATTTCCTCATTCCGCCATGAACTTCTTATTGTCCTATTATGTTGGCTGTGAATTTTCTAGGAGCTAGTGATAGATGAGAAAATCAAACAAAATAAAACCTTTTTCTTCATTGTGCTTGCAAATCTGTTGCCAACAAACAGATAAACATGATAATAATTAAAGCACATGTGAACTTTAAGGTGCATTAGAAAGAGAAAAGTCAGTAGAAAAAAATAAAGGAATTTAGGAATATCGAATTTGCAGAGTTTAGGATGATTTCGATCATCTTGCTGAGAAAATGAACTAGGGCCAAACCTTGAAGGAGATATAGAATGAACCTTGGAGAGTCGGCTGAGAGGGTCCCTGTAATACAGAGACTGACCAGACAGGGATTTTAAGGTGCAAGAGTGCCAGCCACAGCCGGGGAACAGCAAGAGCTGAGGGAATTAGTGGGCAGGCAGCAGGAGACAAGGTGGAGAAATGTGTGCACAACTCTCCAAGAGAAAAGCCAGGGACTCAGTAAGAGAATTTACTGGTGAAAGCCGGTAAATTAACATCCATCTTACTTTCTAAGTAAATTCCAAATTCTTTCACTTCCCTTCCTTCCACTATCTTAATATTTCATGAGTTCTTAGATCAGCTAGGGAAATGAAATAGAAACTGCTAATTTAAAAATAGTATCTGAATATTATGTTAAAATGTTTTGTTATTGAAGGATCCAAACTTTTAAGATAGATCTTCTACAGAGGTGGTATCTTGAAGAATTTACACAAGTAATAACATGTTTAAGGCACATTGTGCATAAATGCCAAGAAATTTTTTTCCATATAGGTCCAAAAAGAAACTTTTGATCTAAGGAAATTAGTTGCACCTCATATCTTTAAATAGAAACAAGAAGAAAAAGCCAAAGGCCTTTAGGGCTGGAAAAATTGGATGATCATTTTCAAGAGTAACCTGTCTCTCTAAATCTAGGATGCTTTCTTTCTGATTTCAGCTAGTAGAGCAAAAACAGAGAGAGAATGGAGAGAGAGGGTGAGTAGGATTTTCTCAGAGAACAAAGATACCTGGTGTACTGACCCAAATATATCTTTCTAAAACTGGCTGTAAGTGCTTAAACTGGGAAAACTGACTGGGAGGGCAGAGAACTGGCTCTGGACACTGTCCAGGGAGACACTAGCCAGCAGCCTTAAAGCCCTTATGCTGCTTATCTAGGATGAGTCACCCTTTTACAGGGCAAAGCTGAGGCAAATCTTCGCGAGGTGGAAACTCGGGTCACACTGAAACCTGGGAGGACCAGGAGTTAATTTTGGGAATCTTTTTTTGAAGGTCTCTTCCTTATGTTTTTCCCTTGAGCTAGGTTTTTAGAGAAAAATCAGATGAATAAACAAAATAGCGAAACCTAATTTTTCTTGCTTCTATTATAATAGGTAAATTGAAAAGTGAAAAGAGAAACAAAAGCTTATTGTGCCAATTCTGTTACTTTCCAGGTCGCCATAATTCATCGTTATCATCCAATATCATAGTTGTAGGCAAGAGATGCAAACTTTGGCCAATTTAAGCAAGAAATACTGTATATCTTAGTATGGGGTATTAAACGCCCCACATAATCACTGAGAATCGGAGGCAGAATCAACCAGTGCTGAGAAAAGTGTTCATAAACTATTCTGTATAGTTGGTTTCATGAAGACAATGCCATAGTCTCCTCCGATCCCAAAGTGTAGTGCACAATGTTAATGCTCCCAGTGCTTTGAATGTTGCTAGAAGAGTCGTCATTACTGATTCTGGAAACAGAGCTCCAGTGCCAGTCTTGCCAAATTTAATTCTGGGCAATGACTCCCTCTTTGTATCCATAGTCCTTGAGCCAAATTCTGGCAGGGAGGCATCTCAGCGACAGAGCCTGTGCCCTGCTGCCAGGGATGCTGAGACTACCTGAGCCTCTCCTGAGACCAGAGGCCCCTAGCATGAACGAAACATGCAGACGCTGGGCAGAAAAATAGGTCACGACATGCTCTTTTCATCCCTTTGTCTACTCCAAATCTTGGTTCTTTTATTTGGTTCTTTGGTTCTTTTATTAACAACTCCTCTCTCTAAAAGGTCTCATCTAAAACAAAGCACAACTACAACGCACTGTCTGTCTTCCCAGAGGGTGTCAAAAACTCATCTGTCTCATCTGCAGACTGAATTTCCTAAACGGATGCATGTTTCTCCTAGGACGTCAAAGTCCTCTCCGGATATTCTGTAGCTCTGTACTAATCCGGCAAATATTCCTCATGAGCAAACTCAAACAAAGTAACAAGGGAAAGGAAAAGGAATAAAACATTATCCAAAGTATAAATATATATAGACACATCAAGGAGGATGATATGTGAAGGTGCTACATTCTCATTTCTGTGATTTACTGTGGTCAAAGAGTTTGTGAACCTTCCCTAGACATCCCATGATTCCTTTGCCCAGTGATCCCCCCCAAATAGGTCCCATCTCCCAATAGTACATTCAACTATGTACATTAGAGGTCTAACTTACCAAAGAGTAGAGCAATCCCTCGAACTCAGTACCTCTCCTGCGGTCTCTTACTCCAACCAAAATGACAATAAAGTTTAACTGTCACAGCAATCAGTGTTAATATAAGAACTATAGAGTTTTTTGGTAGATCACATCAGGTTGAAGAAGAATCTGTCTATAAATTATTTAATGAGACTGTTTATTATGAACGGATGTGAAATGATAGGCATCTACTGAAGCAGTCGTGTGTTTTCGTTAATCTGTCGATACAGTGAACTACATTGATTGATTTTCAAATATTCATTCAGTTTCACAATCCCTGATTTAATTCCTCAACATTTTGTTAACAGTTTTGTATCTTTGTTCTTTAGGGATTTTGTATTATAGTTTTTCTTTCCATGACGGAGTCTTGTTCTTTTGCTATCAGAATAATGTGTAACTCATAAAACCAGTTCTCAGATGTTCCCTGCTCTTCTGTTATGGAAGGATTTGCACAAAATTGTTTTGCTTTCCCTCTGCTTGTTTGCATTAATTTGCCTTGTCTCTTATTTCTTAAGTTAGAAATTGCAATGACAGATTTGGGACTTATTTTCTTTCTAATACATGCTTCTAAGGAGCGTTTTGTGTTCCCTCACAAATGTTGATATGTTTGTTTTCATTTCCATTCAATTTAAGACGTCTAAAATTTTCTCTTTAAATTTCCTCTATGACTCATGTATCACGTAGGAGCACTTTGCTTAATTTTCTAATATTTGGATATTTTACGTGTGATTTCCTGTTTTAAATTTCTACTTGGTTTTGTGATTGTCAGAGAAGCTACTTTGTTTTTAACTTCAAATTTGGTTTTATGGTTTAGAATCTAGCCTATCTCAGTTAATTGTTCTGTGTAGACTTGAAAATATTACATGTTCTACTGTTGAATGGGGCATTCAGTAAATGGCAGTTATATCAGGTAGTTTGGTAGTGCTGCAAGTCTTTATTATCCTTACAGATTTCCTGCATGCTTATTCTACCAATTACTCAGAGAGGCGTGTTGGAGTCTTCAACTGCTAACATGGTTTTATCTGCTTCCTCTTTCAATTATTTTCACTAGTATGAAAGAAGCACTTGACTGTATGTGCTCTGCTTCTGTACTACTTAGGACTTTCCCATGTCCCAGCTAACATTGTTTACAAGCCCAACATAAAAATTCATGGAGCTTCAAGGCTATATAGTTATTCTTACTTAAACAAAAATCATAACTAGCTGATGTGGTTTATTTCTAAATGTCTCCGCAAAGCCTCAAGCACTCATTGGTGGGGATTTTGGGCATGTGATTGGATCACAGGGGCAGGATACTCATGAGGGGATTGGTCCACTGATCGGTTTATAGCTACCTGTGGTGTTGGAAGGTGAAGGCTGGTTGGAGGAGGTGGGTTGCTGGTAACTTTGGGTCTTGTTGAGAATTTTGTCTTTTCAATCTTTGGTGAGAAACGCAGGTAATGGCATCATGTATGCTTCATTTTTCTACCATTCTGTTTACTTATTCTTACTTGCTTCCTTTATTTTTCTAGCTTTTGCATGTGGTCTCAAGAAACACAGTAGAAAAATAGCTGCCCCGTAGAACCGTATGATTGAAGATTGTTTATCTGTTAGGGCGGAGCTTTGGAGTAGAGTTTTGGCTCAGCTGATCAGGTACTTGACTTATTATGTCAACTATATTGAACCCATATGTTTTTCTGAGCTGTGTGGATATGGGAATCTCTGTGCCTGGGCAGAATTGCTGGGTGGGCTTTTTTGGCTGAGTGGAACTTCTGCTTGTCTTCCAGGGTTAGGCAGGTCAAGCCCCCATAATTCTGTGCCATGTGTGGAAAAGAGTGTCTCCCGGCCTGAGCAGTGTCTCTGGGGTGGGCTCTGAGATCGAACATGTAGACTAGTTAGCTGTCTGTGGATTCGAGTTAGGCTAAACTTCCTAATATGCTTCTGCAGGCAACCAGCAGAGCTTTGTGAATGGACTACTACGTCAGCTGGCATCATTGATTGGATGCCCAGCTAATGGAAACATAGAGGTACCACCAAGATCTACATGCTGGTCTCTGTTTTCCTTCACCCTGACCTTGGGTGGTCTAGCCATGATGTTATCTTCAGTGTTCCCTGTAAGGTAAAACTGAAATGGCTTCTAAGATAACATCTTGGAGTACTTGAGAAGCTGGATGGCAAGAAGTCAAATAATAGCAAATGCTGGCAGGGTTGGAGGGGAAAAATAACACTTCTACATTGTTGGTGGGAATGTAAACTACTATAACCATTATGAAAATCAGTGTGGAGATTCCTCAAAAAACTGAAAGTTGAAATTCAGTGTGACCCAGCTATTCCCCTTCTAGGTTTCATCATGAAAGAGTTAAAGACATCATATTACAATGATAGATGCATGCCCGTGTTTATAGTAGCACAATTCATAATAGGTAAATCTTGGAAGCAGCCTGTATGTCCTTCAACAGGTGAATGTGCAAATAAAATGTGGTATTTATACACAACACAGTACTATTGTGACATACAGAAAGATAAACTTGAGTCATTTGTAGGAAAATGGTTGCACTTTGAGACCATAATATTAAATGAAATAAACACACAAGCTTCTATATTTCATGGTTTTCCTATGTGAGAAACACAAATTAAAAATAAATAGAAAAACAAAAGATAGCTAATAGGAAATAAAGAGACAGAATTTAAATTGGGAAGGGATCAAGAGATGGAAGGAGGGGAGAGAAAGGGGCTGAATAAAGGAATTAAGATGTGTTATGTACATGGACCGACTCCACACAAGGAATGCAAACATTATGTATTACAAACATACACTAATAAAAAATTTAAAAAATTAGAAAATATTTAAAGCAAAAAGAAAAATAATATGGGCCAGGGATATCCTCTTCATATGGCATTTTACTGAACTGGAGAGAAAGATGGTGACGTGGTTCGGGTAAGACCGTTACGTCTGCGTATCCATCTCATACATACCTCTGGCCAATGCCCCCACACGTTATTGTTATTTTTTTCTTTGTGCTTGACTTTAATGTTTTTGATGTGTCTTATGCTCCTGGTGGCTCTGCTGACAGTCCTTAACCCTGTTACTGTATTTTTCATGTCTAGCATTTCCATTTGACACTTCAATACAATTTTTGTCCCTTTGCTGAAATTTTTCATGCATGTATCCAAGCTGTTTATCTTTTGCACTAGATCTTTTAAGTAATTAGTCATTTTAAATCCCTGTATGATAGCTCATATGTGCAAATCCTATGTAATTCTGATTCTTTTTATTGCTTTGCATAGACAGCGATTTTTGCCTGCATTTCTCCAGTCTTTAAATTTTATTTGAAACTGAAACATTACGGATGCAGACTAATAGACTCTAAAACAAATAGAATTATACTTTATAGTGGGCGGACTTCTTCTGTTCATGGTATAGTGCTGTTTGTGTGTGTGTGTGTGTGTGCGTGTGTGTGTGTGTGTGTGTGTAGGGTAGGAATCTATGCAGTTAGGAATGGAGTTAGATTTGAGTTTTGTTGTCACTGTGATTGTCCTTTAGGGACCAACCAATACAGATTTGTCTACATTACTTTTGCTCAATATGGGACGTTCAGCTGTTGGAGATTTTTTCCTAATGTTGCTCTTCTTGCAATCTCAAGGCTGTGAAGTGATAATAAATATTACTGAGTTGCTCACAAATGCTTCTTCAGAGAAAGAATTCTATTTCAAGTTTTCCTTTCAGATGAGAGAACATTTACTGTTCAGGGAATAGCTAGAATGGTAGAATAAGTGTGGCTTCTATGGAAAGAAAGAAGAAAAAATTAGATTGAGGTTGATGTTGAAGCTCAGTCGAATCGATACTTGGTATTAGAGTTATTGGTGGTGTTAAGATCAAATATTAATGAACTGAATAATGTTAGCACAAAGTGTTGTACTGGAAGATAAATGTACAAGTGAGTGGTCTACAGAATAAATCATTCCAGGAGTTCTCATATTTATTTTTCAGAAACACTGAAAGGCTCCATACTTTCATGTTGAACATAGCCTATCACATCTTGAAAAACATCTTGAATTAAATGGCTCTTATGAACAAAATTATAAATTACTAGATGCCATTAGTATTAATAATAGAGAATAAGGATCTATGCCATAGATTATTCAAAGATAATGTAACTTGCTGAATGATAGAGATTGAATAAAAGGAATATTTTCCTACACTTTACATATGGGTGGTGAAAAGTATTCTTTAAAAAATAAAAAATAACATTAGTGTAACTTTAAAGGGTATAATGTGAAGCTTTGATCTATGTATACATTATAGAAAGATTAAATCAAAATAACATAGTCATCATATGGTCTACTTATTTTTGTGGAGAATATTTAACACTGTTTTCAGTTTTGAAATGCACAATGTATATTATTAAGTAAGTTTACTATGTTGTGTGATAGACCACTAAGATCTGTTCCTCCTTTCTAACTGAAATACTTTGTCTTTCTCCACTCACAGCCTCTTCTATTCTCTCCATGATTTTAACATTTTTAAGTTTGGAAGCTTAGAATTTGGGAATTTATCTTTGTCGTTTTTATGTAAGTGATGAGAACTTTTGGGGACTGCGACTTAAGCCCTCATAGCCATGAAATTTTTCCTCCATTCCTCAGACACAATATTCAACCAGCTCTTTGAATTTCATGGGATTTTAAAAATTAGAGGAGGGAATGAGAACAATCGGTATTTTCCCTTTCGATTGGCTGCAATATCAAGAAAATTTATCGAAGACACCTGGTATTATAATATCAGAGAACATGGTACCATCATGGACTATATTAGTGGATATGTGGCATGTGATACTTGGAATGAATGTAGATTATTTAGTAGAGAATTAATAGATATTCAAGAAATAGGTGAGTTGCCATGTGGATGATGGAGTGCCACAATGGGTGAATGAGCAGATGAAAGCAAGGATGAGTGAGTTTTGAGTAGATAGACAACTAGGTAAAAGGATGGACGAGTAGTTGGAAGCGTACTGCACATTTGAATTGGTAGATGAATGAGTGATGAACAAATGATTCATTTAAAAATTTTGTGAGGCCTTACAGAACATGGCAGAAAATTGAAAAGTGATTCCATTCTTTCAAAATTGCATCAAATCTCTTCATAAATATTAAAAATTTACACAGGTAAAGACGGTGAACAATTCACTCTTAGGGATTTTGGAAGCCCTTTTTAACTTTCCTTTCCGCTCTCTTTACATAATAAAGCTGTCTTTACGTAGATCTTTTTTGGAGTCTTAAATCTTAAGCAAAACCTTAAAATTATGCGATGTTATTATCTTGGGAACTTAAATAGCACCATGAAAATATCCTTAGATATCCATGAAAACTTGCAATGCCCAGATTCTTTGCCTACAACTTTGGGGCTTGAATCACAACTCCTTGCCTGCAGAAGGAGAGATAAAGAGATACTACATTCAAAGACGGAAATGGGCTTGGTTTACCGAGTAAGGATGCAGAACCACTACTTGCGAGGCATGTGAGGGCTAAAGTCAGGTTTGGGCTCTAGGTGAACATCCTAAAACCTCACAAAGCTGGCTTCTGTGACCCTGTAGAATAAGGCTTCAGCGGCATTCTGAAAGGAAGAGAGATGCAGGAGAGCTGCTCTCCACAGGGAGGAGAAGGGCAGCATAGAAATCCTCCTCTGGAGAATCGGGAACGGTGATAACAATTAACAGCAGTGCATGAAGCTCCTCTGGGAATCTGATAGCCCCTCACTGCAGACGCAGCCTTGACTGCACGTCCTTAGTTCTGTGTGTGGGCCGTTTGAGGACACTCAGGAATCTCCTCTTAGTAGTTTCCCTCACCATCTAATATAGTCTCAGGTGATTTGTGAACCTTGGAGCCCAAGGAATAGAGGATTTTAAACCTCTCTCATACATCGTTCTGTGGGAGGAAAGCACACTTTAGGATGTAGCTTCAACCCAGGCCAAAGTAGATCAAGTCCATTTTGTCAGGTACTAATTATATCTGAGAGCTCTTTTTCATAGAAGTGCGAACTGTGGGTATAACAGATTTTAAACAGGTCACAAGGATGGGACTGCACTGATCTGATATGTTAGAGACTTTTTGAACTAGGATTGCAGTCTGTTCATCTGAAGTATTACAACAAATGTAGTCAATAATTCTGCTTTCCAGAAGCTAACGGCTCAGGTACACTTTGGGAAAGGTACAGATTTCTCGATATACTGCAAAAGAATACTCTGTTCTTAGGTATAGGGCCCAAAAGATGTAAAGTAGGTGAAAATTTGCAGAATAAAATCATAACCATAAATGACGCCAAATGTGAATTTCAAGATTGGAGCCGTTTGAGACGGTGGGTCTCAATAATAGGACTCACATTGTGTGAGATATCAGGCAACCAAATCTAGACAGAAAGTAGACAACGAGACTCTAAAGAAGAGAAATTCATTGCTTGCTCAGAATAGAAAATCATTTTTACATCATCATCGGGGTGGTCTTGATGTTTTCTGTCCAAACGACAAGGTGATGAAAGGCTCAGTCCGTGATAGACGCAATCTGTGTATGTAACCGGCAAGAGCTGAACCAAATCAGATGACTCTGTCTCTAAATGAAAGTCCCATTTCCATGGGCGACTTAACGTGGAAAGGTAAGGCTCTGGTTTATTTCGATGAACATGAAAGCAAATATCTGTACACTCTGTTTTTTATCTTCATATGCTACTTCTGTATGTAGGACTTTATTTATCCCGGCTTAGACTGTGGGCGACTCCAACAAGGAGAGCAAATATTACTAAGACTCAAAGTGTATTATAAAATTAACAAGTAGATTATCCAAGGAAAAGGGTTTTTGGGTCATTATGCCTCAGCTCTATGGAGTCACCACTTTAATGAATGGGAGCTAATATCAGTCAAATAGTAACCTCTCAGACTCACTGTATTTCAGGTTAGATTTTTGTGGTTGATACAGGTTTGGTCCAACGGTGTACTCCGTCACTGATGTGTGTTATGTCCAGGGCACGAGTACCACTGCTCCACTGTGGGCTGACAGCTCACCCTGATTCGTAAACTCAGCCCCAGTGAAAAATTAGAGGGACGAAGTTTGAAGAAAGGAAGACATTTTATTTGTAAAGAGGAAAAATAAGGGGGAAGGAGAAGACAGACAGTTACACTGATAAGAAAGAATCAGGTTATGGGGCTCCAGAAAGATGGAGGACCTGCAGGCCTTTGTTCCCAGCTGCTTTTCTAGGGGGTTAGAGACCTCCCCCCCCCCCACCCGGAACTTGCCTTAACTGTACTGGCTTCTGGGCACCTCTGCCTAATGTCATTTCTTCCTGTGGTCTATGTGCAGCTTCTTTCTGTCTGTCTGTTTACTTGTCCCTGACTTGCCATTCAGGGCCTTATCTTTGGGGTGGGCAGCTAGTTGGCAAAGGGGTTAGTTTAGAATTAGTGAGGGTGCGTGTACTCTATAATTATATGTGCTCTATAATTTTCTGATGAATATAGTGACCCTAGAGTGGATACTCTCGGGTGAGCCTGTATATATATGTGCATAGATGTGAATAAGAGTCTTTCTCAAAGTTAGTCAGCCCCCTTCCCCTTCTGTCTCCCCTACACTGTACTGGGGTGGGTCAGGACGGCTTTCTCAGCTTGGTTCTGTGTTCTTGGCTCTCTGTACTTTGCCTGTCAGCTCTTTCCCTCTTTGCTCTCTTGGTGCAAGTCCAAGGCCATTTGGTGCCTTTCTTTATCTGGTTTTTCCCTCTTTCTGCCCTCATCCTTGACCTACATCCCATGGGAATTTCTCTAGTAAAAATTTTAACTCCTTCTAGTCAGAATTAGGCAGAAGGCCTAAAGAAGCCCTTTTTTTTTTTTTTTTTCAGTCTGCAGACTCCTGGCCCTACACATGAATAGTAGAAAAGGTTATTACTATTATAAAACATAGTTTTGGAAACCCTGGGCAGTCCTTTTATGGTGTATATATCTCCTGCATCTTCCCATCAATACTTCACTCTTCTTTATAGGAGGGAAAAGGAGAATATAATTTTTAAAGTAACCAGTGAATAGAAGTGGAAAATGCTAGATAGTTTTAAATGTGCAAATGAATACTCTAGTCTTAGGCGTAGGGGCCAAAAGGTGTAAAGTAGGTGAGAATTTGCAGAATAAACTCATAACCATAAACAGCACCAAATATGAATTTCAAGACTGGAGCTGTCTGAGACAGTGGGTCTCAATAATTGGACTCACATTATGTGAGGTGTCAGGCAAGCCCTACTCACTGGGGCGGGGTAAAGAAATGTGGTGCTAAGAGTCGGGAAGGGAAATGACAGCTGAGTGCCAAGCCCTAGTACTTCCTGCCTTGCAAAGTTCAGTTCCTATTTAGGAGTATCAGTCAACAGGCAGTAGTAGATGGGATGCAGTTAGATACTGGAGAAGGATCCAGAGAACAGCAGCAGCAGGCGGCACCTCAGAGACAGTGTGGGATGATCTCTTCAATGCGGTACTCACACAGCGACAGTTCTCTTGGGGTTTGGTTGAGTTGCCTGTGGTTTAGAGTGCCTATCTTTTTCTTGATGAGCAGTTGCTCACACTTCCTTCAAGGTCCTTTTGCATCTGGTAGAGTCGGGGTTTGCGGAGGCTGTGATATGCACAGAGGCTAAAGGGACACTTTATACTGAGAAGTCATATTTTTATTGGAAATCCGTTCTTTTCTCCCAAGCATTTAGCAGAGATGTAGGGAGCTTGGCATTAACAGGACTACCATCAACACTTCAGATTTAAGTAAATTACAACAGGTAAGTTCAAGGATGCTTGATTTCATGATTCTGAATTCTAGATGTTTACTGCAAATGTTACCAAAATCCCTGCAGGGGAATTTACCATAGAAATACGTTTAACTTGACCTAAGGTCTAGACTTTCTTGATATGCCTTTATAAGTGGAAGAGAGAGCAGTTGGAGAGCAGGGCTGTGTCTTTGGAAGGCAGGCCTGATGCTCGAAGCTACAGAGAATGGCATGAAGTTATTTGGCTCACAGATAAAGGGTTAGAGGCCACACTGGAAGAAAGGGAGGAGGGAACATCACATTCTGTCTATCCCATCCAAGCAGAAGATAACCCAGATTTTAACATTATCTCAGGTGGTTGTGTGATTCCTCACTTCCCATCTCTTCAGCAAACATATATTTTTGCTAAAGATATCATAAGATGGTAGAATACTGAAAAGGAGGAAGAACAATACTGAGTGCATTTCCCAAGGATACAATAAGTTCAAAAATGATTTGTTAAAATTTAGATGATTTTAATAAGAATTATATAACAATTTCCAAGGAATTAATGAATAGATTTGCTTTATTTAAAAATGACTATAATTGATTGAAATTTAACTTTTAGATTAGGTGTATTGTGTCATGGAAAATGTTTTTGTCTGAGGAATACGAACACTCACTTTTTGTCTTTGTTTCTTTGTCAGAGACAAAAGAACACTGAGGTCCTGATATTTGTTTCTTTGTCATAGACAAAAGAACACTAAGGTCCTGAGATTTGCTGTGCTGAATAATCACTGAATCGTAGCAGAAAGCGCACGGAGGTGTTTTTGAGAAGACCAAACAAGGGTAACTTTTTTCCATTTATTTGTTTGATACAAGAAAATTGTATATTATGTAGACTTCCAAGTGTTCTCATGAAAAATGGTATTAAGTAAAGTAATACATGTTAATTAGCTTGATTTAGCAATTCCAATAAAGGCAATATTTTAACGGAGAAATTCTCTTATTTGCTATCCATACTTCTTCTCTGACTTTTCTTTCACTTTCATGTTGGTCACATTAAAACTTCCATTTTCAAGTTGTGTTTGATTTTAGAAGATCAGTGTAGGCTTATTTGCTAGCGCACGATAAGTTTAGGTACTTTATATTTTTTACACATCTCGTTTAGTATTATTTCATTTTTAAGCAGTTCACAGAAAAACACAGTGCTCGACATAAGCATAATAAATTTCAACCATAAGTGATAGAGTTTTAAGGATTTAGTAAATTTTCATGGAATATTTGAATGGGAACTTTTTATTCTTTCTTTTCTTCCTCCCTCTCTCCCTCTCTCATCTCTCTTTCTTTTCTTTTTCTTTTCCTTCTTTCCTTCCTCCCTTCCTTCCTTTCTCTCTCCCTCTCTCTCTTTTTTCCTCTCTCTCTCTCTTTCCCTCCCTCTCTCTCTCCCCCTTTCTTTCTTTTTTTTCTTGTGCTTGGGATCAAACCCAGGGCCTTGCTCATGCTAGGCATGCATCCTGCATCTGACCTGTGTCCCTGACCCAATAGCTTTCCAAATCTATTACTGTATATATTACATTTTATTCATTATGTTTACATTAATTACCCTAATTCACTGTAGTTTGTAAAATACAGGCAAGAGGCCATCCATCCCTCATCACGCTTCTGTCTAAGGAGATGAACATCAAGGATGTATCATTCTTCACTATTCTGTTCTGAGCTGGGAGCTTGGATTGCTTATTAGAAAGTGAACAAGGACATTTTAAAGTGTGTAAAGAGAGGTGGTTTGAGGATTGCGGAATATGAGAATATCACCAAAGAATGCGAAGTAGCATTTTGTTGTTCCTTACAGGAGCAGTAGATACAGGTGTTTGACCTGTTCACCAGCACAGTGCCTGTGACTGGACGGACACTGAGGGGACAGCATAAAGTAGGCTGGGATGGGAGGAAGTGTTCGGTAGCACTGACTAAAGCTGTGTTCATGTTCACTGTTCAATAAAATGCTTTCTGAACATCAGCGGCGGCCTACGCTGTAGTAAGGGCCTTTGGTACGTTTGTACATATAAATACAGTAAATATTCCTCAGATTTTTCCCTTAGTGTTTTCACTTCAATGGAAAGAACAGGTTTAGTAAAAGCTGTAGAACCTACAAATTAGTTATGGCTGAAAACAGTGAGCCATAACTAAGCCATAGCTCTGGCTTCCTGAGAGAAGTCAGACATGAACCGTATTATTGCGCATCCATTCCACTCACTATCAAGGAAGGGCTGCAACGGAATTATATTTAGAAGGCAAGGTGAGCCCGAAGTAAGGTGAAGATGCTTTTAACTGAAGGTGTGTTAATATCATCGGGCCCACGTATTTCCTTTGGCTTTCCAACTGCAGATAATAGGGGCTGGGGATTTAGCTCAGTGATTAGAGTGCTTGCCTTGCAAGCACAAGGCCCTGAGTTCGATCCCTGGCACCACACACACACAAAAAAACAAAAACAAAAAAAGCCCAACTGCAGATCATATGTCTGCTTTCTTTAGCATGAGTCCAAAAAGGGCAATGAGAAAATGTATATTTGGATAACAATTATTTTATAACCAAGATAATTGCCTTCAGAAATAAACGGCAATCTTGATGGGTTAAGAATCATCAGATCACCTATCAGTAAAATGTATTTAAGTGTTGGATGGCTATTTCAATAAAATTCTCTCTGTAAAATACACAGGAAGGTAATAATTTCTACAATCAATTAAATCAAAATAAGGAATAATACAAGACTAGATTACAGATGCTGTGAAAACCTTCCTTTCTGTCCAAGATTAACTTTATTCCATATATACTCAGACATTATAGATATGTTTGTACTTGAAAATGATGTTAATCATGCAAAACACTTGCATTTCGAGTGATTAATTTGGAGATAAAGTGTATGATGTTTGGAAGGGATGGAGGTTACAGCAGGGAAATTAGCACATAATCTGCTGTACTCCATAACATGGGCAGAAAGACAGGGAGGGTAAGTGTGTACGAAGAGTAAGGGGAAGATGAGAGAGAGAGGTAGTAAAAGAAACAAAGGAAAATCATTTATTCTGTGGAGTGGTGAGGAGGAGGAAAAAAACGAAACATAATTCACTGGGGGAATGGGAATATTCTAGTTCTATTGATAGAAATAAGCTCAGGAGGAAATCGAGTCTGTGGAGAGATGAACATGATTGTTAGTGGGATATTTAGGAAGCATTTATTAAGTTGCATAATAAAGGCTATGAATGTTTAGGGAGCTCATAATCTTAGAAAATGCTCTCAGCAATAGAGTAGGAGAATTGAGAGAAGATATTCAAAGAAAAGTAGGCTGAAGGACAAGCAAGAGAGAAGCATAACAGAGCTGAGAGTTTCAAGAAAGAGGCAGTACTGTTAAAAATAAATATGAACTAAAAATACAGTGAAAGCTCTGGAATTAATGATAGAAGACTACCAATAGCTTTCAAGTTTTCAAATTTTATTGATTAAAGAGAGTAGAAATTTCCATGACCTATAGAATAAATAATAAGAGATGAATCCAGAAAACAGATGCCAATCATTCTAGATGTGAAACAGAGTTTTATAATAATAAATACATATCAAAGCTTCCTCTCCCAAACTGAGAGATATGTATTTGTATGTGTTTTTATAACGAGGGACACATCTGTATATTTCTTTTTGTAAAGAAGGAGAAGGAGCCACAGTGGAGATAAAGAAGTCTGAGGGTGGTAGAGAGAGGTAATTAGTGAAGAAAGGGGATCCTGAAAGAGAGAGAGAGCAGGGAATCAGGACTCATTACCATCACTTGCTAATGGGCACCCAGCCGTTCAGGCCCTGATGCAGGCACAGTAACCCTTCAACTCTAGTTTCCCCCATGACCCTTCCACTTAACCAATATTATGCACGTGTCGAAGGTGAAGAAAGAAGTGGTTCAAAGAAACCAGGTAGCTTGCTCCAGGCCCCAGGGTGTAAGCGATGTGGGTTCAGACCAAAGCTAACAGACAAGCTGTGAAATTCATGCTGTTTCTAGGCTATGACATGTCCCATGTTTGTAATGAGACTGGGCTGCAGCAGAGACACACGGCCACTCAGGAGGAGCAGGGTGAGCCTTGGCCTTGCCTGTGCTCCAGGAAGCAGCCCACAATGCAACAGCAATTGGTTCCGTGTCTTTGCTCCAATCTGCCCTGAGCCCAGGGAAAGATAGTATTCATCCTGGTGCTTCTAGCAAAGGCGGTATGTTAAATGTGTTTTCCAGATTAATGGGAAAACTAACTCCGATGCAGATCTGCAGTATATTCAGTAACATTTTACAGATTTTTAAAATGAATTATTTGTAAGAGTTTAGAATTCAAATTTAAATTTTTTTTTAGCCAATTGGACATTTTCTCAGGCTGATTATGATTTTAGAAAAGCCACAAAAGTGGAGGTTGAAGTATCAGGATAAAGAAGCAAAGGAGGGACTGTTGAGAAGGAGGTTAGGGAAGAGTCCACAAGTTCAAGGCCAGTCTCGGCTACACACTGAGTTCAAGACCAGCCCAGATTGCAGAGTGAGACTCTATCTCAAAAGAAATATTTGTAGGTGATATCTGGTCCTTGCAGGAGATGGGGATTACTGGAACTATTTGTTCTGATTTGTTCTTTACAGAGTTGAAGCAATAATTGTGTTTGTTGCTTTGTCTACTCTAAAGTAGAAGTCGTGTTGCTGCTAACACTCATATGACTATAGTAATTCCACCATCAATAGTTCAAAAGTACTTTCTACATATGTTATCTGCATTTGAGCTTATGTGTATTATTATGCTCTTTTATATATTAAAATTTTTTATGAATCAGCACAATAAAACTGCCTAATAAAACCACTTTTTAAACCTAAGTTTCCTGATTCCTGATACATAATCCCTTCAAATCTTTCCCTGATTTAGGTTTGTACATTTCACCAAGTAGGATCTATTTGACACAGTGGAGACAATTCTTTAATTCCTGAACCATATTCTTCTTTTTTTTTCTTTATTTTTTTTTTATTTTTAACCAAGAACATATATTGGTACATTGTACATATAATGATCACGTTCATCTCATTTTTTGTACCTGTACATGATGCATCTTGGTTTCCCCCCCTTCCCCACCCCTCCCTGTTCCCTCCATCCCTATTTACAGTGGGTTTATTCACATTTCTCCATGATTTCCCTTTCCCCTTTCTTTCCTTTGTTCCCTTCCTGCTTTTCCCTCTTCTCTCTTTCTAGCTTTCCTCTCCTTTGTATATTATCTTCCTATTATATCTGTTACACCTCTTTGTCCTATTTATACTTATGGTTTCTCATATCAGAGAAACAA
>PVJO010008720.1:0-73615 GCA_004026905.1 Hystrix cristata | reverse complement strand
CTGGCTCCCAAGCCCCTTTCTAAGGGCCTCAGGGAAACGGTCCACCTTGGGCCAGTCCTGGGGAAGCCACTGCGGCAGCCCCCAACCCTACCTCCGTCCTGCCTCACCACAGAAACCAGGTTTGCAAAGTGCCTGTTCCCTTCAGTCCAGGGCCTCTTCGCTCAGCATTCCAGAGCCGACAGCCCTGCCAAGACGTCTCACACTCCACAGAGCGGGCACCTTGGCCCAGAGGGGAGAGGGACTTACCCAAGATCATGCAGCAAGTCAGGAGCAAGGTGAAGACAAACCTCAGGTCTCCTGACGAGGGAACCACGACGGGCTGGGGTGGAGGCTGAGCACGCACACTTGCCCTGCATTGTGCGTGCTTGTTCAAATGGCGGATGGGCCCGAAGCCCCTCAGAATTGGCTCTCTCAGCTCCTTCCACAGCTGCTGTGTGTGGCAGGAAAACCCTCCTCAGAGGCTCCGGAGAGCCCGAATCTCCTCCCAGGAAGTGGACACCTGCTGGCCGGCCCATATCCAGACTCCTTCATCTTAGCAGAACCTCGCAGGGCAAGGGTGTGGCTGGGAGCAGAGCCCCAACCCGTTCCAGAGGCCAAAGGGGTGCGGACAGCCCCCTCCCCCTATCCGGCAGCCGGGCTGTGGGGCCCTGAGCCACCTAGATGAGTCATGTTTTTGCCCGGGGTTTTGTTCTTAAAAGTAACATACAGCCAAATGGATGACGTTTCTTGGTGTACAGTTTTATGAATGTTAACACAAGCATGGGTTCATGTCATGTGCAGAGAACAGGGACAGTTAAAAACTGTGGCCGAGGTACAGGTGCCTGGCTCCCGGGGCCCAGCATCCCGCCGCGGTGGTGGCTGCCTTGCTGCCTTTGTCCACATCCCCTGTTGTCTCCCCTCCTGCCAGGCTCTCTTGCTTGGCCAGTCTGCCAAGCCTGTTTCTTCAGTCTGCCCATCAATTTGAGGAGCTCCTTTATAGGTCCTCCCAATGAATTCCTTTATTTGAGGCCCATATTCTGTGTTGCTTTGGTTGGTTTTTGTGGTTTTATCGTTGTTGTTGTGCACATTTTGAAGGCCGGATCCCTGATGAGTTAGGGTGGGATGGCTTAGGGCTGGGGAAGGGAACTCCCTGGGGATGAACAAGGCCATAGCTGAATGGGGATTTGAGGGATTTCCTGGGAAGGAAAGACCATGGCCCTGGGCCATTCCCCAGTGACTGGGGCCAGTCACTTCCACGGGGCGCTGGCGGAAGCAGTCTGCCCCAGCCCTGTCTCTGAACCCCTATTTTCCTCTTGCCTGGGTCTTAGTGTTCCTGTCTAGGCTGCGGCCGGAGACAAACGCAGCTGCCTCCCCTCTGCAGGCCGAGTGGAGCCCCTGCTGGGAAAACTTGGAGGAGGGGCTATTTTCAACCCCAGGCTCCCTGCAGGCTGGAGCTGGGGGCTGCCCAGCTCCCCCTTCTGCAAGGTTGGTGGGAAGGTTGCCATGGAAACAGCATCTCCAGCATCTCCAGAGATTTGGGGGGAAACTGGCTCTAAAAAAATCACCATCTTTGTTTCTGAGGGGAGGGACAACACAGCTTGGAGGAGAGGGCAGAAGGAGCATGGGGGTGCAGAGGGTCCCACATAGAAGATATGCCCTTGGGGCCCACATCCTTCCTCCACCAGCCCTCAGACCCCCTCCCGTTCCCTCTCCATGAAGCCACATCAACGCGTGTCCGTTAGCTCTGTCCCCTCACGCCATCCTTGTTACCAACTCGCTCTCCCACCCCCGGCCCTCAGCCTGCTGTCCCCTTTTCCCACCTTGGGGAGAGAGGGAGACGAGGCGAGGCGTGGGGACTCTTGCTGGGGAGTTAATCAAAGTGTCTGCAACTTCTCCCATTCCTGTCCCCTCCCTGGGGAGAGTCGAGGGGGGTGGGGACTAATCTGCCTGCAGCCAATGGAGGGCAGCATCAAACGTGCCGGCCCGCAGGCGTGTGCGGACACGAGATCAGCTGGGACGCTCGCGTTTAAAATGACTTTTCCAGCAGCTTTCCTGCCTGCCCGGGTCCCCTGCATCTGCCAAGAATCCCCCCACCTTCTGGGTACCCCAGTGCCCCTTAATGGCCTGTTCTGGGAAGAGGGACTCACCCCTGTGTTTTCCTCCCGCAGACCCCGTTCCACACACATAGTTATTCATTCATTCGCTCATTGGACAATGATTAACTGTGTTTATTTTGTGCCAGGTACAGTTCTCGGTGCTGGAGACGAAGATTTGAGGGGTGGGTAGAGCTTTTGGTGCGAGAGATAGAGCCAAAGAATCAACAAATAAGTAAAACACATCTTCTCAAGTGTGATGACATGTTCCAGAGAAGAATACAGCAGGAAGAGAGGCTCCACTGGGATGGGATTACGATTTTAAACAGAACGCTCAGGAAGCCTGTCCCCGAAAAGCCCAGCTTGATGATGACCTGTAGGAGGGGACAGCATAAGCCACGCATGTTTTTGAGGAAAGAGCGCTCCATGTTGACAGAGCAGCATGTGCAAAGGCCCTGGGGCCAGGGTGTGTCTAGCATGTGCAAGGGGCAGTAAGAAGAGCAGTGTGACCCGACCCGAATGACCAAAAAACAGTGACAGAGGTGAGGTGGGAGGTAACAAGGGGGGTGCGTGGACAATGCTCTGGGCTTTGCAGGCCATTGTTAGGATTTTTGCTGGAATATCGAAGAGACTCTACCATGCAAACATTTTGTTCATGCCAGGCTCAGTTAGGAAGGACTACAGAGCCGTTTTCTGCCTCCCCGCAGTCTGATACCCCGATGAAGGAGGTGGGGCTGCACCTGCGGGTACCCAGGGCCCTGCTAGGTTCTCCACAGCCCCCTCCCCATTTGGAGCTGGACTCTGAAAGTGCAGTGTGACTGTGTTTGTTGATCAAGCCAGAGGGACCCAGGGGCTCTCCTAAGGCCACGGTCAGGCCCCGCCCAGGGAGGGCCTCTGCCCTTTCCTCCTCTCTCACCCCCACGGCACCTGCGGCACTGGGATGCTAGGCTGTGCAGGCAGCGTCTGTATAATTATGGCGATGATTTCACAATGTGCAGCTTTCCCTTCTCTTATCACCTCCCAGTGCGAAATAAACCGTTCAATAATTAATTGACGAAGATGAACTTGTTGTCCTCAGCCGGGCTGGTGGAGGGGGGTGGCTGCAGCCTCCTCAGACAAATAACGTGTGAAGTAATTGCCCTAGGAGAGGAGGCGAGAGGTATTAAGATCAGATTTGCAAGGTCTCTTCCAAGAGCCCGCGGGCACCAGGACCTCAACTGCGGGGGGGGGGGGGTTTACACTGCTAATTGCCACTAATTGACGCAGAGAAGAAATGAATGCCAGGGCATCCTGACAACCAGAGAGACAGGGCTGGGAACCCTGAGGGACCAAGAGGGGAAGGGGCGACGAAGAACTCAAGAGGCAGAGGGAGATGCTGGGACAGGAGCTTGGGAGCAGAGATGGATTCCCGGTCTGGGACCCCAACTTCATGTGTGGCTGGAATGGGTCATTTCCTCTATCTGGACTTTAGTTTCAGTATCTGTGAAATGGGGTTGGGGAGTGATCTTAGGAATGTCTTCTAGATCTATAATGTCATCAGTCCTAACATTCCAACAGACCTGAGATGGCTAAGCGTGTGAATGCGTGTGTGTGCATGTGCATGCACACGCCATTGTCCATGGTCCAGGCCACCATCGTCTCTGCCTGGAATATGGCACCTGCTTCTCTTCTCATCCCCGCAGTAATCTATTCTCACAGCAGTCAGAGGGATCTTTTAAAATAAGCCAGTTCATGCCCCATATCTGTGTACACCATTTCATATCACCCAGGATGAAATCCAGAACTCCAAGCCAGGCCCAGAAGCCCCTGCACCAGTGCTGCTCTTGCCTCAACCATTCCTCTTGGCGCACACCTGCCTCTCCTGCCACAGGACCTTTGCACTTGCTGATGTCTTGGCTGGAAAGTTCTTCCTGTACATGTCTGCATGGCTCACTCTTCCTGGCTCAGTTTCTCCCAAGAGAACGCTTCCAGAACTGCTCCACTGAAATCATCTGCCCTCCTCCCCAGTTACCATGGTGCTTAGCAACCCCTCCTGGGCAGACCGCTCTGCACATCATCCCCCTCTCTGCTCTGGTTCATCTCCATGTGCAGGGACATTGTCCCGTTTGTGGCTTCATCCACACGCACCTAGTCAAGTGCTGGGCACTACTAGTTGGGTGCCGGCTAAGTGCTACTGCAAGGATTCTAGGATTCTGCTTCCGAGAAGGATGGAGAGCAGTAGGACCCAAAGAAGGCAGGAGAGGGGAGCAGAGCAGGAGCAGTGGAATAGTGGGTGGGCTGTGTGGGCGCTCTGGCCTTTGTTCTTCCAAAGGAGTCAGTGAAGGAAGACAGGGATGGATGACAGGCCTGGAGGGTAGCTGGGGACAGATGACACCTCCTGAGTCCCAAGGGAGCCCCAGGCCTGTCCCCAGGCCTCTCTCTGCTAACAGCACAGACTCGGTGTGTCCAGGTGGCTCCTGTGGAATGCGGCGACCCTCCACCCAGCATCCCTGGTGCCTCCCCTTAGTTTAGAGGGGATGAGAAACCATCCAATTGCTACACAATAGGGGCCAGTTAAGGGAAATGGAGTCTGTCAATAGAGTGGAAAATTAGGAGGCATTTAGCAGGCTGAGACGAGAATTCTGTCGATATGGGAGCTGTGTATGAAATGTGGTTATGAGTGCCTTGGAGGGCGTGGGTCGCAAGCACACTTGGGCTCCTTCTTCCCACCTGTGTTTATGGGGCTCTTGCTGTGTGCTCTGCACCCTGCTGGGCCCCTCAAGGCATGAGCAGCTGGGCCGGGAGACGGACGTACACACTGCCAGAACCACCATCCAGTGTCTGTCTACCGGGGCCCTGAAAGTCCAGGAGCCTGGTCAAGGGCCTGCCTGAGGCTGTAGGGAGATTTCTTCCTCCCTCACATGCTGCGTCACCAAGTGTGGATTCAGAGCCTGGTGTAATTCTTAGGAGTTCCTTCAATACCTCTAGGACTAATAATAATAAGGACCTACAGGTAGTGCTTAAGAAAGGCTCTGAGCTTTGGAATCAGACAGCCTGAGTCCACAGCTTGGCTGTACCATGTTGTTGTTTTTTTTTCTGGTACTAGATATCTACCCCTGGGCTATGTCCCCAGCCCCTTTTCATGTTTGAGATGGAGTCTTGCTAAATTGCCCAAGCTGGCCTCAAAATTGCCATCCTCCTGCCTCAGCCTCCTGGGTAGCTAGGATTACAGGTGTGTACTACCATGCCTGGCTTGGCTCTAACATTTAAACCACTCAGAGCTGCAATTTCCAAGCAGGACTACGGGTAGCGAGCTCCTAGCTCTCAGCCTCCCAGCAACGTGTCAGCGCCACTGCGGACGGAGCTTAGTACCCACCAGATGCCAGGAACAGAGCTGGGGTTGATTTTCCCTCTCACGCCTCACAGGCCCTGAGAAAACCTAGCCAGGAAGGTTCAGAAGTAGATTGGGGCTGTTCCAAAAGGTTATTATAGCACGTACAGTTATTTTTGTGCAACCTAAAAATCAGGTAGACGTTTGAGAAGCTGGTGGAGAGCTTGCACAAAGCTCTTGTGCTTGTTGGATCACTTTAGTCTGAATTCTCTCCCCTCAGAGTCTGACAGCTCTCAGAGGCTCGGGAGTTTGGGACAGGTGCTAGGCGGTCTGGGGTAGCTGCAAACTCTGCCCTCCCCTCCAGGCTCCGAAGGGGAAATCACTCCCGGGGAGTGGCCTCCTGCCACGATGCTGTGACTGGCTGTGGCAGAGAGGGGCTGTGTGCCCAGGTCTGGGGAGAGATGGCGTGGGGTGTGCATGCCCTTCTTTCTGGGGAGCAGTGAACCCGACCTCCTGGAGTGGGAAGGGAGCTACCCACCCCACAGCTCACCTCCACCTTGTCTGTCTCTATCCCACACTTGGGTATGAGGGGTAGAGGAGTCAGGAGACCGGGTGGGGGGGACTATGTGTCTGGCTAACGTGACTTTGGGTGAGTCACTCGATGTCTTAGGTGGTCATTGTCTGGGCTGTAAGATAGGGCAGCCCCAGGAGGAGGAGTAAGTCTGGGACAGGCACTCCCTTTCCATTTCTGGGCCTGGATTGGCCTTTGAGGGTGTGACTACAAGGGTATCCCTTTGTGGGGAGGGAAGGAAGGGGAAAAAGGAAGAGAGGAAAGGAGGGAGGGAGGAAGGAGCCATCCCCACCCCCACCTCGCTTGGGGCTCACTTCCGTCAGCAACTTCCTGCCTTAGCTCCAATAGAAAACCACAGAGGGCCCAAAAGCACCAAAAGGACCAGAAGTTGTGGCCACTTTTAGGTCCCTCCCCACTCAGGGCAGGTTCACAAGAAGTGAATCCCAGCAAGTCTCTAGCGTGTGTCTTTTTCCCCGCACTGCTTCTCCTTCCCTGTAACTCGATAGGGCGGGCAGCTCAACTACCACCAGCCAGGCCTCTGTGTCTGACACAAACCAGGGCGATGCTGTCCCTGCCACACCAGCTGGCCCCTCTTGGACAAACAGCCCGCCCGGCCCGGCTCCCCTGCGACGACGTGTCAGGATTGTCCGCCCTGCCTGAGTACAGGGGCGTCAGGGAGTTCTCCGCGACCATCTGTGTAGAGGCCCCTTCTACCCACTTGGCGCATTCTCGCAGGCCTGCTGCACACATGTCCTTTTGTGCCGTCCTTTGAAAATACCTTGAAATCTGCCCGAATTACAAGCACATAGAAACACTGGCCCTTGATTCCTGACTGGGAATTCACCCTACAATGCAGACTTTCTGCCTTTGATTGAGCTCTCTGGAAACTGGCTCTGCACAGAGGTTTCCTGGGGGACACTCTTGTCCCCAGAAGACACCTGGAGCGGAGGTGGTTGGCGGGATGGGCAGGGGGAGAGGTCGGACAGCCTCGTATTCATCAGTTGGGACCTATTTGAAAGAATGACGGTCCGTCTATACGATGGAATTCTATGCAGCCATCCGCAGAAGCTGTTCGGGTACGAGTAGGGCACAATTCCCCAGACCTGTGGTCTAAGTGGCAAAAATAAGTACAGAGCAGGATAAAGAGTATGCTAACCCCGGGTGCAGTGGCCTGTGCCTGGAGTCCCAACTACTTGGGAGGCTGAGGCAGGAGGATCACAAGTTTGAGGCCAGCTTGTCCCAAAGTGGGGGGGGTTGAGGATGTAGCTCTATGAGAGGGCACCCTGGGTTCCATTCTCAGTACCAAAGGAAAAAAAAAAGATGCAAATAATTACATTAAAATGGGAAGAGGTGAGAATATCTTGCACACGTATTTTTATATATGGATAAAGTATCCCTCTGGTAGGATTCATAAAATACTGGCAAAGGTGGTTGTTTTCAGATTGGGGAACCGGGTGGCTGAGAGTCAGGGGACAGAGACTTCACTCTATGCTCTTTTATGTATCTGGATATTGAGACGTGCAATTGTATTCTTTATTTGAATAAACTAAAGCATATTACCTGATTAAATATGCCTCATTAAATATCATAAAAGAAATGCACTGCCGAGGTTTAGCAGCGGGGGTGGGGTCTTTAGGGCGAGTGGAGGCGGGGTGCGGGGCGGGGCAGCCGTCCCCTTGCAAGGGGCAGGTAGCCCGGCAGCGGGCGAGCAAGCGGCCCTCCCTGAGAAGGGTGAAGGCTTGAAGGCTGCCGCCGAGCCAGCTCCTCGCCGGCTCTGCGACCTTGAGCAAGGTCGTCCGGGCTGTGAGCCTGGGCCTCGTCGCCTGCGCTCGCGAGGAAATGGAAAAGCAATGTGCTAGGTGTACAGGCAGCTTCCGGGATAGGTATTTTAAAACGTAATGCTGAACGGGAGAACAGGAAACAATGATGGTCCTAGCAGAGTGCATTCTGGCGATCAGAAACACGTTCTCACGCAGACGGCCTGCTTGGCGGGGGCAGACTGCGGATGGGCGCTGGGCGGGCGGAGGAGGGAAGAAACAGGGAGCCCTGCTCGGACGGACGGACGGAAATTCACCTGAGTGCAGGGAGGAGGCGTTGGCATGTCTTGCTCCCTGCGGCCTCCCGAGTGACCACTTCGCGGCGATGTCACAGGGGTTCCCCGGGGGACGCGCGAGCGGTGGCTGGGCGCAGAGAGGGCGTGCAGGTTAGAGGTGAAACTCAGAACTCGTAAAGGGCCATTTTGTATCTTGCTCAGCGTTCGAATTAACTTCAGCAGCAGCAGCAGAGGCCCCAGGAAAATAAAAATGACCACAGATCGCGCACAGCAGAGGCTGAGTGTATCCAGGCCTGCCTGGCTCCAAACTCTTTTCCAGCCAACATGCTTGTCCCCTGCGGGGCAGCGCGGCCCTCGACCCTGCGACCCAGGAAAGCCCGAGCGCTGGCTCGGCGTCTCCTAGAGCAGCGGGCCGAGGGACTGTGCATGCTCACACTAGGGCCAGGCGCCGCCAGGCGACGTGGGGGCGACATCCGTCTTTTCTCTGCGGCTCTTTTTTGTAGGATCGTTTCTCTTCTGTGCCCGGCTCCATCTTCAGAAAGCCAGTGAGAACATCTGGGTTCTGACCCCACAAAATTCAGGCATCCTGGCCAGGGAACTTCTTTATTTATCCTGCTTCCCAGCGTGCTTTCTAGCCCTATGAATCCACGTTTTACGAAGTCAGAACTGGAAAATTTCCAGCCATTATCATTTCAAATATTTCCTCCTCTCCAGGCCCTGCCTTCTTCGGAGGCTCCAGTTAGTCTTCCTCTGTCTTAACCCCTCTCATTTCCTTGACTTCTTGCTCTGCTGCGGTCAACACCTGGCTTTTCCTCTAGTCGTAGTGTCCCCCATTCTTCACATCTCTCTAATCTGTTTGACCTGTCCATTGAGCTCATTTTTATTAGAGGACTATTCAGTGCTTTCAAAATCTGCCTTATCACTTTTTTAAATGCTGATTTTCTTTTCTCTTTTCTTTTTTGAGACAGGGTCTTGCTGTGTTGCCCAGAATGGTCTTGAACTCCTAGGCTCAAGTGATCCTCTTACCTCAGCCTGAGTAGCTGAGATGCCTTGTCAGTGAAGCTGGATCTGATCAGTCTCAGTGGAGCTAGACGGAAGGCCGCAGGGCCAAGGATGTGGCCTCGACACAGTTTGTGCAGAGTGCAGAATCTCGTCAGCAGGGCGAGGTGGGGTTATGAGAAGGGCCCAGATATCAGAGGTCCCCAAAATCTCAGATGCAGGATTTTGATCTGGGCCAGCTTGGGAGGCATTGAGAGCTCTTGGCAGAGGAGGGCAGAGACAAGCGCTGAGTCAGGCAGCAGGGAGCTGGATGAATTGTATTCCTATAGTTACTCACTATGGAGAATAATTAACTAAATCACGCTGTTATTTTAATAGAGTCACGTTCTTTTAGAAAGAGGAACAGTGACTAGTTAATGCTCAGTGTTCTGGGCTGTCGACTCCTGGGGACTGGAGAAGCAGGCTCAGCGGGCTGATTGACTAGGCTTCTTCAGGCCCCGGAGCCACCTGGGGAGATGGCCTGAAGTTGGTGGGTCCTAGCTGGCTTTCTGAAGATGGGCCTTGGTCACTAAGAGAAACCCACGTGTTAAGGCCTGAGCCCCTGCCTTAGACTCTGTGGTCCCAGAGGGCAGGCAGCTATCACGTCACCCTGACAAGGGCCTCTGGATGCTGCCTCCACAATAAGGCACATGATAGCAATAAAACATAGTCCTGGCCCATCATGCTGATCGGATGATTTATGGCCGACTTGCTGATGGCAGTGCATTTAAGCCTGTAACCCAGGGGGCCAGAGGACAGATGACAGGAGACATTGTGCAGCCCCAGGCCAGCTCAGCATTCCCAGGCTCCCTGTGGCAGCAGGGGCTGAGATGAGTGGTGTGTGTGTGGTGGTGGGGCACTGCCCCTTGAGAGAGTCCATGATTCTTCACCCCTGCAGGCCTCTGGGCATCACCGCTAGCAGCTGCAACCTCGCCCCTCACCACCAAGCTAGCTCTGAACCACACTGTCCCCAGCTCGCTCCAGGAAACCAGGCTCCTGGAGTGATGACTCAGAGGTTCTCTAGAGGAAGGACACAGACATGGACACCTTCATGCGTGTTCCCTGTCAACCCCTGAGACCACTTTGTCCCTTGTCCCCTGCTATGTGTGCTTGCCTTTGCTGGGGACCCGTGGGAGCCCGTGACATGTGCAGGCAGCGAGGTCCCCTAGCAGGGGCAGACAAAAGGCCGGATCCAGGAGCAAGTGGCAAGAAGGCAGGGCCCTCGTGCCAGGAGATGGGGTCTGGGAAGTTTCCCCGAGGGGAGAGAGGGATCTCAGCTCACCCTGTGGAGTAGGTTCAGGGATCCTCCTCACAGAGAAGTTCAGGACACAGCAGTGAGAAGCACAGGAGGATTTACTAGGTAGAAACTAGCAGAGACTAGGGAAAGAACTTGAACAGGTGGCTGGGCTCACTCTGATGAAGAGGCTCAGACTGGCTGGTTCAGGTAGCATCAGCCTTTGTGCATTAGCCCAGGTGGGCGGGGCTGCGGCGGGCCACTATCTCAGTTCCGGTTTCACAGCTCCGGGTGAATCTTTGTGTCTTAAGGGCAGTTTGATTCCTGTGAGACGACTGGTCTTGCGGGGTGGGGGCAGCCTGGATTCCGTGTCGGGATAATCGCTCTCACTAGAGAGGTGACCTGATCACGGGGTGGTCTGTGAGGCTCTGCGTTCCTGGAATCTGAGGTGGCTGAGGGTTTGGAGACTTGTAGACATTGCTCGAGAGAGTCTGGAACTGACATTGTAAACACGGGCAAATGGATGTCCCTGTCCCTGCAAATCCTGAAAATTACTCTTCTCTTTGCGTTCTCAGTCTTGAAGGAGGATAAGATAGGCTAGGTGAATTTAGGGCTAATAAACCTTGTAATTCAGACACTTCTTAAGTGATTAACAGGCTTCCACACAGAGCTGAGCAGGGATCGGACTTAAAGTTTTAAGGTAATAAAGAAGAGAAAAAATGGAGGCAGAAACGCCAGGCTCTGACCTGCTTTTAGTTACCTGCTGGGCATCTGCAGGTCCATCGTCTAGGTCCCTGTTCCAAATGCTTCTTGTTTTAGCTCACTGCTCATTCTCGAAGGGATCAAAGCGGCAACCAAGCTGGCTTAGTGGTTTTCTGGCTGGATGGTAACCTGGCATATGAGAAGGAAACAAGCTGAGACTCAGGTTTCTGATTACAGCTTAGGGGGCAAGAATATGAGGTAACCACGTGGACACCCTTGAGCAACTTTGATCATAACTTAGAACTCTAGTTTCCTTTCTACCTATTATTTCTTCCTTCCTACCTCACTCCCAGGTTCCTGTGAGGCCTTCCTTCCCTCTCCCCCGCAATTCCCCATGCAATAAAGCATATGCTTAGTAGCTGCTGTATGCACCCAACCCTGTATTGGATGTCTTAGACCTGTAACCCAGGGCTGTAACCATCTAGGAGTCGGGAGGCCTGAGAAAGAAAGCTAGACATCAACACAAGAGGATGGGAAATACGCATAGATAGCGTGATGCTTACATCCATCTGTGTTCCAGTTACCTACTGCTAAACGGTCCCAAAACTCAATAGCTTAATAAGACAACAATCGTTCGTTTTCCCACCTGCCTGCAGTTTGGACGGAGCTCAGCATCCGCTCTGTGCTCTTTGTGTCACCAGTTGGGACAACTCGATTCAGGTTGATTGAGCCATTAAGGAGAACTCTCTGACATGGCTGGAAGTGGGTGCTGGCCACGGGCTGGGTGCTCAGCCGGGCTGGGGACCTCTCTTCTTCTCAGGAGTCTCAGAGATCATGTGGGCTCCCTTGCTGCATGGTAGCTGGTTTCCACGAGCAAGCGTCTCAAGAGGCCTAGGTGGGATTTCTTTACCTAATTTCGGGATCACGTAGTGCCTAGTAGTAAAGCAATTACAAACATCGGCCCAAGTTCAAAGAGAGAGGAGAGACTCTGCTTTGGGGGGGGATGCTGGGGATTGAACTCGGGGTCTTGCAATTGCTAGGCAAGCGCTCTACCACTGAGCTAAATCCCCAACCCTGAGACTCCACTTACTGATGGTGTTGGGCCAGGTTCCGGAAGAGCTTGTGAGGTGAGATACGCTACTGCAGCAGGCCATGGTCCATTCAATGGACTACTATGCACTTGTGAAAAGATTATTTTGGGGATGGAAAGTGGTGCTGGAGATTGAATCCAGGGCCTCATGCATGCTAGGCAAGTACGCTATCGTGGAGCTACATCTCTATAAACTCCCATTTTTTTCTTTTTTTGAAACAGGGTCTCCCTAAGTAGACCAGGCTGTCCTCGAACTTGCTATCCTCTGGCCTCATCCTCCTGACTAGGTGGGATTATAGGAGTGCATCACCATGCCCAGCTAAGAGATTTTTAATGTGTATTATAAATAAAAAAACAAGTTATGAAATATTTATAAGAAAGAGAAATGCATGTGCATATTTATAAGAAAAAATACTGGAAGGATATATGTCCAAAAGCTAGCAGTTTTCCCTTTGTGAATTTCACTTTGTTTTCGCACTCTAATGCATTACTAACTTTTGAGGGGAGCGATGGATTATTTTCCTAACTAAAAAATACAAACCATTTCTATGCTAAAAAAAATAATAACACCACAAAGGACACAATTAGGAAGCAAATCTTATGAAACAAGTGAAAAACCCTAAACAGAAGTAACGAATTTCTTTCAGGCTGAATTCCTCAAAGCCTGTGATATTCTAACAGGCGCTGGGGATTTACAGGGGAGGATTAGGGGAGAAAATATTCCCCAGCACTACTTGGCCATGGAAAGAGTGTGAGGAGTGTGTGTGCACATGTGGGGTGTCTGTGCACATGTGGTGCGTGTGTCTCTGTGGGCACAGGTATGTATGCTTAGGTGTGTGTGCATATGTTGTGTGCATGTGTTTATGCAAGTGTGTGTGTGCTGTGAGTGTGCATCGCATTGTGGCATCTTAGGGGACCCGATGCTCACATTTACTTTGGATACTGTAGAGCCAGAGAGAGATGCTCTTGAGCCCTGTGGAGAAGAGAGTGTTTCCCCACCCTGAGTGGCCCTTTCGCACTCTTTCTCTGTCTTTGCTCTCCTGGGGACCTGACACTCTCCTCAGCTCTGTTCTCTAGTGCCTTCTCTTGAGCACTTGACAATAGGTGCAGGAAATGGGTTGGGAAAGAGATTGAGGAAGAGGCTTCTTCAGCCAGGTAGAAGCTGAGAAGGAGACAGATTCCCACATGTGCAGGAGGGGTAACAAACGGCATCCGAATCCCTTTGCCATGGAGACCTCCTGGAATGAGATTAGGATTTCAAATGCTCAAGTCGACAGGCTCAGTGGCTACCGCTCATTTCATTCACTGTTACTACTCTTCCTCCTCAGCCCCCAGACACACACACACACACACACACACACACTGCTACTTGGAGTGGACCACTTCATACAGGGTGTGGGGGGAAAAGTCTCAATACACAAGGATTAGACTGAGCTTTCTCCCTCCCTAGAGAAATCCCCACACATTTACACACAGAGACATCTACACGAAGGTTCCTGGCAACACTGTTTGTAAAAGCGACACATCGAGAGACTAATGAAATGTCCGTCAAGAGAAGGATGAATAAATAAGCCGCAGCATAATCTTGCAGTGGAGGGCTAGACAGCTGTAAGACTAAATGAACAAGACCTATATACATCACAGGAATGAATTTTATGATACAATATTAATAGAAAAATAAGGAGCAGGAGAATTTTGTACAGTGTGAGTGTCATTTATACAAAGACCCCAAACATGTAAAATATACCATGCATGCCGCAGAGGTATATGCACATAAAGCAAAAGTATAAAGGAGACATAAACAACACATTCAGGCTAGAGGTCACTCTGGAGGGTGCAGAATGATTGGAGGAGGAATAAGAGGGGGCATCAACTGTGCTGGGCTCGTTATCCGTCGCTGAGAATCAAATTATCACACAACTGAGCAGCTAAAAACAACACACAGTCATAACCTCAGTTTGACATGATAATGTGGCCTGTTAATAAGATGGATTACGTTGACTGGTTTTTGAATATTGAACCGGTCTCGCATTCCTGGGATAAATTCCATCTGGTCATGGTGTATTATTCCTTTTATATATTGCTGTATTCACCTTTCTAGTATTTTGCGTCAGTGTTTTTGTTGCTATGTCGAAGAGGGGCAGGGTTTGCGGTTTTCTTCTGTTTTCATCTGGTTTGGGCATGAGGGTAATGCTCGCCTCATAAAAAGGACTGGGAACTATTCCCATCTCTTCCATTTTCTGGGCAAAACTATATAGAATAGGTAGTTTTTTTTCTTCTCTAAATCTTTGGAAGAACTCTCCAGAGAAAGGATCCAAACCAGGTGCTTTCCTTCTTGTGAGAATTTAAGTTCTTTAATAGATACAGGACTTTTCTGGCTATTTATTTCTTCTCGGGTACATTGTGGTAGTTTGTGGCTCTTAAGGACTTGGTCTGTGCCATCTAAGTGAGGGTCATTGAGCTTTTCCTGCAATGAGACAGACAGATTATATTCTAGGCTTTGGGGGCCACGCAGGCTCTGTTGGAATTATTCAACCCTGTCGTGGTGGCATCGAGATGGCCACAGGCTGCACAAAAATGAATGAGCAGCCCGTGCAGCTGTTACAGAAGGCGAAGGTTCACTCTGTGCTCTGGGGCTCAGTGCTCCACCAGTCAGGGCTGAGTGTCTGTCCCTCAGAGGTTTAGACACGTGTCCGGCCTCCCACACCTGTCGGCACTGGGTGTCTGTCACCGCTGGTACCACACTATTGTCTGAGCTAGACCCAGAAAAGGAGGAAAAGAGAGAGAAACAAGGAAAGGTTCCCCCTACTCTCTCTTTCTCAGAGGGTTCTCCTTTTCCACTCCTTAGACCAGAAATAAAGAGCTGCTTGTGGAGCTTCTTCCGTCCACATCAGAGTTTTAGGCAACGCAGCGTCCAGGACAATGCCTGTGATGGCTGCATGCTTCCCCCATTTCCATGTTCTTGCCAAAGATGCGTGACTTGAATCTGATCATCGGGAAACATTAGACAGATACGAACTGAGGGACATTCTACTAAATAACTGGCCTGTCATCTTAAAACACATTGATGTTATCAAAGTCAAAGAAAGATCAAATAACTGTTTCTGAGAAGAGAAAGCTGAAGAGACGTGATAACCAAACCGACGCAACATGTGATTCTGGAATGAACTCTTGGCTAGAAAAGACACACCCAGAACAACTGTCAAAACTTGAATGGGGTTGAGGATCACAGAGTAGTAATGCACAATGCCCTTGTGTGTGGGAAGTGCGCACCGAGTATTTGGAAGTCACAGGGCATCTGCTTGGCAACTGATTTCGAATAGTGCAGAAAATAAAAGTTCTTTGTATCATACTTGGTTCTGAGTGTTTGTTGTTACAAAACTTTAAAAAAATGCTTGTTGGAGGAAAATGTCAGTAAATCTCAAAGCCTAGGAAAAAAGACACATTTCCCAAGCAAGCCTCCTCTGTCACCTGCTGTGGCCTGTCCCCAGTGGTTTTGGCAATCAGCCTTACTGCTGTGATGGTAGCTGCTGACTGCCTACATTGCTGCCATGCCCCTGATTTTGCTGTGGTTCTGCAGCATGCCCACTCTTGCAGGATAAAGCACTTGTTTGGTCAAACATGACTTTCCACCCTTTGCCAGGTACTGGAGTTCTGGTCCCAGGGAATGAGGAGCTGGGTCTTTCAGACCGACCATCCTCCTGCACTCAGCTACGAGTGCTAGCTACAACAAATCCTAAGCAATAAATTTAAAATCCCTCCAAAGATGAAAAGGTGGCGAGTAATACCAAGCTAACACTGGGCTGGGAGCTTGTAACCAGAGAGACGGCACCAAAGCGATGCCTCTGGGGGTTATTTGCCAAGGTTGCTCACTTGGGCTTTGCTCTGGGGACAGGTGAAAGAAACAGAAGTCAAGATCTACTACAAGTAAAGTGGAGAGTCTTCCAGGAGACCCTCCCTATGTCCCACTGGAGCTTCCCAGGGGCACCCTGAAGGATGGGGTGCCAGAGCCTGGCTTTCCCGAACTCCCTTGCAGCTAGGAGTGCCCATATGACAGTTCTGGCCCATGAGACCCAAGTTGGACAGTTTCTAGCAAAGGCCTCCCACTTTGAGGAAAGGAGAAAGCCCACAAGGAGAGCGCCTTTCTTCTCTTTTCTTGAAGCTCAGAAAGCTGTCTTGTGTAGCTGTACTGTAGTGCTCAGGCAGCTCTCTTGTGACCATGAGGTAGGTGACCGTGAAGACTGCAAAGCAGAGTTCTGAGTCATTAACCAACTCAGAAACTCTCTACCTCCAGATTTTTGCTGCTTAGGAAAAAAGCATTTAAAGCCTCTTTGGCCTACTATTCTATTATTTCAAGTGGAAGGCATCTTTCAATTGACAAAGCTGTCTGTACCCCAGTCACATGACGGGGGCTTGCCAACTTTACCTCGACCACTCACCCATACTCAGAGTCACAGCGGCAGCCCCTCCTATTTCACTGGGCTCCTGTCGAAACAGGGAAGGTAAGGTCCTCACCCCCAAGGGCTCAGGACCGCCACGCTGTTTACAAGTCCCTTCCCCATCTCCTTGGAACAGCATTGATGATGCTGAAGGGTAAGAGGAGACCCAGACCCGGTTCCTGCTCTGCCTGCCTGCGGGCTTGCAACACATTTCTCGGTTCTTTTGTCTGACCTGTGAATGGGGAGCTTGACCCGGCTGTACTGAGAAACCCTTAACCTGATGAAGCCTCTTACTTCCTGCTGGGGTTCCACATACTTCATCTCATTTCCCTGAATCCTCAAAGCACTCATCCCCAGGAGGAAGGTGTCAATACTGAGTTTACAAGGAAATGGTGACTCACTGAGCTTAAGTGATTTGCCCAAACCACGGAGCTTGCAGGTGATTTAATTCTAACCTCTCCAGTTCCCAAGCATTGCCTTTCCGACCTCTCACACAGTCCCCTGCTCCCACCCCATCTTTGCAGCAGCTAGTAACATGGGTAGGTAGACAGGCAGAGGGGGGCTGTAGGAGTACGTAAGGCAGTCAGGAAGAACTTTCTGAAGGAGGCAGGGCAGGCTGGGCCTTGAAGGCTGCAGAGAATTAGATGGAAAGTCAAATGCTCCAGAAAAAAACAGAACTTCAGAGCCGGGCCTGGGGCTGGAAGAGACCTGTGGCTATAACCATGAGGGACAGAGAGCGCAGCCCTGGGGTTAGGCGGTCAGACTCAGGAGCGGGGCTGGGGGTAGGGGTGGGGGTGTGGAGGTGGCGTTTGAATTGCCACTGACTGCTACTTATCAGACATACGACCCAGGACAAATTCCTTAATTTCTGTGGGCCCCAGTTTTTGCCTCTGTAAAACACTTCATAGGATCATGCACTTCAAAGGATCTTGCAAAGGATGAGTCTGGGCTATTACAGTGTCTGGGACAATACAGCATTCCCCTCATCAGCCGGAATCCATTCTGAGATCCCCGGTGGATACCTGAAGCAAAGCTATACAGAGCCTTATAGATACTGCTTTTTCCTACATGCACATTCATACCTATGATAACATTTAATGTATAAGTTAGGCACAGAAAGAGATGAAGAACAACTAATAATGAAATAAAGCAATTATAACAACATGCTGTAATAAAAGCTATGTGGACATGGTCTCTCCCTCTTGAAAGTCAAGACAAACACTAATATTTTCAGGCCACAGTTGACTGAAACCATGGATAAGAGGAAACCACTGTTCTTGGTAAGTGATCACAGCTTTCCTTCTTCGTCACTCTGTCTCCCCCTGCAGATTTATCTGGGCTCTCTGAGGTCCCCCAAAGAGCCTCTGGGTGTGACTCACCTTTAGAGGCCTTGATCTTTCTGCTGAAGGTGCTCACCACCCGTAGACCTCCCCCAGCCTCCCACCAATCCTGGCCCTCCTTCGCCCTCCTCCCTTGTACGTGGGGGAATGAGAGAGATAAGAACCAGCAGCTTCAATTAAAACTGAGTCGCTTGAACAATAATGGAAAAGTAATTGAGCTAAATTGAAATGTAATTGGAAAAAAAAATAGTCATGGCTTAACATGGATTTAGAAAGCAGGCTGGGGGCAGGGCCTCTCCACTCTCCTGCCTCCAAATCTCCTTATCTCTTTCCCATCCCCCTGGGGACCCCATCACCACTTGACCCAGAGTTCCAAGCTTCCTGAGGCTCCCCCCTTTCTCCTCTCAGCCCAGCTGTCCCAAACAGGTGCTTCTCGATCAAGGCAACTATACACACACGTGCATACTGCTATCTGACAAGGCCTGGAGGTGACTCTGATGGCCGGGACTGCAGGTGGCGGGGAGTGCTACTGGCATCTAGAGGGCAGAGCTCAGGGGTGCTGCTAAGCATCCTACAGTGTACAGAATGACTGTCCAGCCCAGATCCAGTAGTGCTGAGATTCAGGAACTCTGTTCTACTCTGACCTCCACGCTCTGAGGCCCCAGCCTTCAACTAAGAGGCCTCTAGTTCCCTCTTCCCTTTCCCAAATCAGGAGGCTGTGTGTGTGTCCCGTTATACCCTAAGACTTCGATTTCAGCAGAGAGAAGAACGGATGTCCTTATTTCCCAGGGGTCACACTCTATCCCCCTCCCCCCGGCCAGAACACTCACCCCTCTCTTCCTCCCCTTTTTCCCCAAACCTCTGTTTACTTCTCTCCTCCCTACCCCCATGGTCTTGCAAAGGCCCATCTAGAGGCCCATCTAGAGCAGTGGACAAAGCTCCCTGCCTGTCCTCCATCACTTAAAAACGTCTCAGAGGCCGGTCCTGTGGGAGCTGGCTAGGAGCCAGAGTCCCATGTCTAAAGATGTGGTAGGCAGAAGTTTCCTTTGGGATCACCCCGAACAGGCCCCGGCAGGGGTGGTGGTTATGTCAGGTTAGAGCTTGGGCAGGGCTGGGGCCAACCCGGCCTGCAGCCTCCCAGCTGTGCTGGGGCCACAGCTCATACGAGAATGAGGAGGCAGAGGCATCTCCATGTCCCCAGGTCCTCTTTGCACAGTCCACACTTGCCTGTGGCCCTGCCAGCCCCCTCTGCGTCTCCATCTTTCCCTCTCTCCTCATTTCACCCTCCTCTGGGCTCCCAGGGTGCGACTCCAGCAAGGGGATGGGGACTTGGGGGTGGTGGTAATGAGCGAGAGGTGCCTGTTTGGGCTCCCGATAAACTCAGGAGTCAGCCGGCGTGAAATGAAGAAATATGGCTCCCGGTAAATATTTATTTTCTATCAGAAATTAGCAAACCAAATGTAATTAAAAACAACCGTGTGTGCCTTCTCCACACCCGCCCCCAACCCCAAGTCTAGAAAATGACATCTTGGAATGGTGAGTCATAAAGACCGTGTCCTAATTAGCAGGCTGCCCACCGCTATGGAGACTGCCTCCCTCAGCCTCCCCAAAAGTGCCGGTGCCTGGCAGGGACTCCGGCCATCCAGTGGCCTCCATGGGGCCCCTCTCCAAGGCACCCACGCAGGCTGAGGGCGTTAACTCTGAATGCAACTGGACCAGAGTTGAGGGAGAAAGAAGCAGACCGCTCATCAGTGAATCTGATGGGGGAGGCAGGACACCCCCTGCTTTCTCCCTGGCACCCACACATTCCAGGGAGACCACAGGGGCTGCCAGTTGAGGACACTGGCTTTGGGAAATCAGCAGAGGCTGATTCCTCACTCTCTGGTTTTGTGGCCTTGGACAAGTCTGTTTAACTCTCTGGACCTTGGTTTTCTGATTTATAGGATGGGGTTTGTGAGGCCTACTGTTATGGTTTAAATATAAAACTCTGTGTACTGAGGGCTTGATACTGAGTGCAGCAGGGTTTAGGGGTGGGGCCTAGAGAGGTATTGGTGGTACTTCCTCCACTACATTCTTCCACCATGATGTTTCTTCCTTGGAACTGGCTGGTGATGTACTAAACCCTCTGAAACCATGAGCCACAATAAATCTCTGCTCCTCTAAGCTGACTTTCTCAGGTATTTGGTTGGCAAGAAAAGCTGACTAACATACCTATCTTGTAGATCCACCAAAAATAGAGTAAGGTCTTACTATGTGCAGGGTTATGGGAATAGAGCAGCAACCCAAATGTGTCCACCTCTGCCATCACAACACAGTTTCTAGAGACCACTAAAAGGTGCCTGTCACACGGTACATACTTGGTTGCTATCAAGTGTCCTTTCCCACAGCCTCCACAAAACATCTCAAGCTTACAGCGATCCTGGCAATATTAACACTGGCCAGGTAAAGAAATATTCACTTGTCTTTATTGAGCACCTACTATATGCCTGCTGCTGCACCCCCAAGGTGGCTCAGCTGTCATGTCTGAGTCCCACATTGTCTTGGGTTGGGGCACTGGTGATAGGTTCTACTCAGTATTTGAGACTCAGCCTCCAGAAATGCTATTTCCCTCCTGTCAATACATCCGTTTAAAAATCTACAATGTCCCAGTGCCAGCAGGTTTAAATCCCTGTCACAGCCTCTGCAGCCCCTCTCTCTGGCCTGAGAGCATGACCTACTGATGTGGCCACCGAGGCAAAGACTGTGGGTTCCCCACCTTTTCCTTCCCACTTATCCTTGCAGCACCTCAGACCAGTTTCCAAATGCCAGCACCTGCATCTCTTTGCCAGCCCCCTCTGCACACAACCCCAAACACACTGCTGGACTTGTAAATGTCACCTCCTCCGGTAAGCCTGCCCTGATTTCTGGAGCCTGCTTAACTCCGCCTCCAGGATCTGGCTGCCTTCAGATGCCCGGGCACTCTGTCTGGGACACTTGGCACAGATCACCTGGCATTAGAAGCGGCATTTCACATTTCCAGGCTTTCTCTTATCTGATGGATTATACTTTCCTCTCTCCCCCATTCCTGCTGCCCAAAGTTTGTCATTTAACACCCATATGACCTAGGCCAAGGCATTTAATTTCTCTGAGCCCCAGTTTCCTCACCTGTAACTCATGGTGCTTGTTATGGTTTGTGTCTAGATGTCCCCCCAAAGCCTCATGTGGTAAGAGATAGCTGGATCTAGAGTGTGTGATTACTAAATTGATCCATTGATCGGTTTGGCATCGTTCCGCTGGGATCAAGGATGTGAGACTGAGATTGGGGGTGGGAGTGCGGGCTGCCCTGGGGGCAGGTAGCCTAGATAAAAGATACAGGAAGAAGCTAACTAGCTGCTTGTTTGCGTTGCTTATTTGCATACATTCCTTGCATTTTCCTCACTTTACTTTGCTGCCCGTCGACCCTGCTTCTGCCATGCCGCCCTGCCTCGGACCCAGCAGACTATAGACTGCAACCTCTGCAGACTGTGAGCTAATAAACCTTTCTTCCCCTAACTTTGGGTGTCGGGTATTCTGTCCCAACAACGAGAGAAAAGTAACTAAAACAGCGCTAATAGTAGAAACTTCTCTCTACCTTGTTTCAGGAAATAAAGGAGATGAGATAGATAACCCAATCAACAGGACATCAGGCACACAGCGAGGAAAGGAGACAGTGTCCCTGTGATTGCTGCTGACTGTGTGGTCTTCCCAGCCGCGCTCCTCCTGGGACCAGCATTCCCCTTCTTCTGGGAACAGACTCCACCCACCCAGCTCTGACTCCAGGACAGGAGTTGGTCTCAGGTTTTTACTTGGCTATTAGGTGATTGGCCAGGAATAGTGGTCATGCTCAAAGCTGGGCCAACCAGGACTCTTCCCTGCGACTTCTGTCTGACGGAAAGCTGTGGGATGTGAGAGGGAGAAAGGGTCACTGCTAGAAGCCATGTTCCCCATCAGGCGAGGGAGAAGGTCTGAGGGTCATGTCCGTAGGCAGAAAGGCAGAGCCTGGGGAAGAACGAGAGAGCTCCGGCAGTGTTTGATTTTGGGGATGCATTTGCTTCCAATCTCTCCCTTCCTGGACTACACGGATATTCCAGTTCTTTTCAATAAGCGCCACCCCTGCTCCTTTTTGCTTTAATTCAGTCATTCAGGCAGGTTTTTTTCTAGGCTTCCCATCAAATCCTGGCCAACACAGAATGCCCAGGAAAACCATCTTTCCTCCGTTTGCAAGTGACAGGGGGCACAGGACCGCCTGGATGGGGAAAGGAAGTTGAGGGGGATGTCTGAGCCTCTCCTTAGGGTGCTTTCTGTTTTCCTTCCTTACAAACAATGTCGCAGAAAGAAATTTAAGCCCCAAAGAAGGCAATTAGTGATCCAGAGGAATTTCCCAACAGCCAGGAGCCTGAAGCTTGTAGAAGCTGGTGCCAAGCAAGGGGGAGAGACAGAGATCTGGTGTCTCTGGTGGGGCCCTGAGGCCCTTCTCTGATGCTAGGTCCACATCCAAGTGGCTGACAGACTACCAGGAGGTGAGGGGACAGACAGGGGCCTCTTATCGGGCCAGCAGACGTGTGAGAAAACACCAGCTGACCATCTGATTGGCCACTATTTCAACACATTCTTCAGACTGCTCCAGGAAAATTGCCTCTCTAATTGGCTCTTCTCTGAAACGAGCTGTAATGAGGCTAAACTTCATTCCCAGGGTGCTTAAACACCCTCGAGCATTATTGGATGCCATCTGCAGCCCCTGCCACAGTCACTACCCTGTCACAGGAGACTCCAGCTAAGTTCAGAGGAGGATGTGAACAGGAGCCTTGCCCTGCATTGAGCCCAGAAGTTCACAGATGCTCTTCTAAATCAGAAAACGCACCAAGAAGAACTCCGATAGCAGGGGCACCAAATCCAAGTAGCTGCCCGGTCCTCAGGGAGCCACGGGGTGAGGGGGGGACATGGCCCTGTCCTTGGGGAGACCCAGGTAAGAAAACACAGTCTTGCCATCAAAGAATACCAGTCTTGTCATGAGGAGAGAAAATCCAATTCTCAGGAAGCCACAGTCTGAGGTGGGGGGACACATGCCTGTCCACAGAGCCCACGGGGGACAGGAGAAAAATCCCTCTAATGGGACCACTGGGCTGAGCAGAGATGCACAATGTCTTTGGGAGCACCGGTCTGAAAGAAGACATGGTCCTGTCCTCAGGAAGCGCCACTCTGAGAGCCTGAGAGAACAGCCTATCATCAGAGCAGCCCAGTCTTGGGGAGACACGGCCTGCCTTTGGGGAGCCCAATCTAACGGGAGTCACAGCATGAGCCTCAGAGATCCCAGGGGAGAGAGGCAGGAGAGAGACGTGACTAAAAACAGCTGGGAAAGTAGGCGTGACCTGTTAATTACAAAATCCCAAAACAGATGCACTTTTCTCCAGAATGGCCTAGACCTGCCCGTCAGCCTGAGGCGCAAAATTCTAATGCCGCCTCTCAGGACCCAAACGAAAAAGTTCCCACTGGAGCAGAAGTTCTCATGAGTTTTCTCCAGATTTAGAGAGCATAAAGAGACCCATTAAAGAGACAGACAGGTCTATCATATCTTTTCATGATAGCTCAGACTGTGTCTCTCAGGTGTCTCTCATGATAGCTCAGACCATGTCTCTCAGCACATATTTTTACTTTCTCTTTATTGTTATTTTCTTTTTTTACTTTCTCTTTGTTTGGCCTGAACTCACTCTGCAGAGCCAGTGTCTCCCAATCTCTCTTTTGCCTTTTAAAATAAACTTTATCATCACTTTTGGCTCATTTTGTTCAATTCTTTGTTCGAGGAGGGAAGGACCTAGAATTTTAACTCCAGAAGGAGGGGCAAGCAATCCAGAACCCGGTAACGTTAATTTGGAATACACTGATAACAGGGGGACCCTCAGGATGAGGGGATACAGGATAGTCTTGAAGCCAAGGAGGCCCAGTGAGAAGGTCAACACCATCTATCAAAGAGGAGACACAGTCCTACCCTCAGAATGAGGGAGACAAAGCCTCCCAGTCAGGAAGCAACACAGCCAGTTCTTAAGGAAGAGAGACAGCCCTGCCCTCAGGAAGGCCCAGGATGAGGGGAGACAAAAGCTTTCAGTGAGAGAGTCCTGGACTGTCCAGTCTGAGGGGAGACACAGAATGGTCCTTAGGGAGCTCCAGTCTAAGGAGAGAAACAGCCCCGTCCTCAGGGAGCCCCATTCTGAGGGGAGAAACAGCACAGTCCTCACAGAGTATCAGTATGAAGAGAGAAAGCCCAGTTCTTGAGAGCTCCAGTCTGAGGGAAGACACAGCCCTGTGCTCTGGATGGGGTCTGAGGGGACATACATTCTGAGGGGAGACAACCGCTCTGCCATCAGGGAGCAGTAAACTGAGGGGAGAGTCAACCCTCCCTATGGGAGACCCACACAAAGGGGAGAGAATGCCCTTCTGTCAGGAAGACCCATTCTGAGGGGAAGCACTTTAGTCTCCAGAGAGCTGCTTTCTGAGGTAAGACACCATCTTATCCTCAGGGCCCTCCTGAGGAAAGAAAGTCTAATTTTTAGGAAGCCACACTCTGAGGAGCGACCCAGTCTGTCCTCAGGGAGCGTCCGTCTGAGGGGAGTCACAGCACTGACCAGGGAGCAGTAATCAGAGGGAAGGGATAACCCTGTTCTCTAGAGGCCCAGGTCTGAGTGGCGAATCAGTCTGTCTACCAGGAGTTCCTGTCAGAGGGGAAAAACCCTAACCCCACCCAGGGAGCCTAAGTCTGAGGGGAAACACAAGCCCTCAAGGACAGTGAGGGGAAACACAGCCTTACCCTTGGAGTCACACCCTGAGGGGAAGCACTGCCCTGCAGTCAGGCAGCCTGAGCCTGAGGAGAGACAGCCCAGCCCTCAGGAAGCTGCAGCCCAAGACAGACACAGTCCAGGCCTGAAGGAGCCTCATCCTGAGGGGAAATACGACCCTGTTCTAAGGGGAGAAAGTTTAGAGAAGACAGAGTCCCACCCTCAGGGTGTCGCACTCTGAGGAGAAACAACCGTACAATCAGGGACTCTGGGTCTGAGGAGAAACAGCTGGTCCTCAGGGTGCGCCATATTGCGTGGAGACACTGTCTGTCTTCAGGGAGCGCCAGCCTGAGGACCGACACAATCTTACCGAGATGGGAGAGAAGAGTTAAATGCTCTGAGCAATACCCGCCCCCAGGCTGCCCCCAAAAGGCCTCGTGGCCGGCCTAGTTACCTCAGGGGCCCCAGGGCCACCCAGGAGAATCTTGCTTAGGCCGCAGCACGCTTTCATCTGGGACCTGCATCCCGGAACTCCGCCCCTCCGCCGCCCTCCTCAGATCCACGAGGGGCCTCCCCAGCCCTGACCAACGGAAATCCGGCACTGCGCATGTGCCAGCTGCCTCTGTTTTCCTACATAAGCAGCTCCGAAACCTGAGCGCTTCAGTCTGTGCGCTGTTCCTCCATGTGCTGCCCCGTAAGTCCTCATAAACGCTCTTTCAGAGGGTTTGCTTTTGCCTATTCCTGGTTTCTATCTCAAGTACAGCACGCTGAGCTGTACCCAAGAACCGGCAACACCGAGGGTTTTGGCACCAAAAGCAGCCAGCAGCTGAGGTTGGTGACTGAGAACAAAACTAGCAGCAGGATGGCAGACAACAATGGAGAATTGCCGGGAGCCACCATCTCGGGGGCCCACAGAGTTTCTGAGTCCTGCCAGGAGCTGCCTGCTTGCCTGGCAAAGAGGGCTGCTAGAGAGCAGATAGCCGCTGGCATTCAAAGCCCAGGGCTGTAAACACTGAAAGAGCTACACTCTGCCAATTGACAATTTCTATACAAATTGAGCGAGATTCCTCAGCTTATTGGAAGCCTCTTTGGGGATCCTCCGCTTACAGGGCCCTGAAGAAGACAGTGGACAATGGTGATGTTCCAAGGCTCAGGAATCAGCCCATGTCTGATTTCCATTTTACATGTAGCTAAGAATCCACACTAGCCAGTGATACTGCCTTTGAGGGGAGCCCCAGTCCGAGGGGAGGAAAAATCCTGTCCTTCGGAAGCACCAATTTAGGGGTGACATAGCCTGAAATTGAAGGGCCATGCAGCCCTAAGGGACAAGGAGCCATGGTCTGAGGGGACAAATAGCTCTGTCCTCAGGAAGCACTAATCTGAGTGGGGAAACAGCCTTCCTGTCAGAGAGCAGCAGTCTGAGGGGAGAGACAGCCCTGTCCTCTAGGATCCCAATTTGAGCGTAGATCAGTCTGTCCACTGGAAACTCCGGTCAGAGGGGAGACCTCCCTATTCCCAGGAATCCTCCGGCTGAGGGGAAACTGCCCTAAGGGAGAAATACAATCATATTTTGAGGGTAGACACATTCATGCAACTGGGGAGCCTGAATCCGAAAGCCAGCCCTGTCCTCAGGAAGCACTATTCTGAAGTCTGAGAGAAGACACAGGCCTCACCTCAAGGAGCCCCAGTCTGAGGAGACAGAGCCTGCTTCTGTAAGACAGTGTCCAAGGAGAGACATAGCTTCGTCTTTAGGAAACACCAGTCTGAGGGGAGACACAGCCCTCCTTCCATGGGGCCCTACTTCAAGGGGAGATGTAAACACGTCCTCATGAAGCCCAGTCTAAGGAAAGATACAGCCTGTCCACAGACACCCCAAAACATGAAGGGAGACATTCCTATCCTCAGGGAGCCCAGTCTGTGGGGAAATGCAGGCCTGCCCCAAGGGAAAAACACAAAGAGGGGAGTTACAGCCCTCCCCTAGGGGGGAGGTGTGGTTACAGTCTGAGGGGAGACAAAGCTTGTCCTCAGGGAGCCTCAGTGTGAGGAGAGACAGCCACACACAGTACTCAGGACGCTCCAGTTTGAGGGGAGACACAGCCCTGCCTCTCTGGCTATCTATCGCTGCATAGCAAACTGGCACGAAACTTAGCAGCTTCCAACAGTGACATTTCTTCTGTTCAGGAATCTTGCATTTGGGAAGGAATTGGTGGGGACTGATCTCCACTTTACTCAGTACTATGGGGCTGGGGGTGCAAAAAGAAGAAAGGGGAAGAACCATGGATTAGTAACCAACAGTGGCCACCACAGTGACTAAGTGGGTGAAGAAAAGAAAAAAACATGTCGAAAAAGTGTAACTGTGTCCTGTGTGCCTGTGGGGTAGGGGCCAGCTCATCAAGAACCACCTCACGCTCTCTAAGTTTTAGGCTCAGAGCCTCAGCTTCCCATCCTAGCAAGAGGGCAAGGGGGACTTTCACCCCATCCCGCCCCCATCACTGACTCAGGGTGAAAGAGAAGGGACGTCTCCGAGACTCAGTCCCACCTGTCGCCAGCCTCCACCCTCACTCCTCGCTGCAGGAGAGAGGTCCGGGGCAGGGCCAGTGGCCTCCAGGGAACTGTCTGGATTTCCTGAGCCACCCCACCATCAAGGGAGAGTCAGAGAGGGACTTTTCTGATGCCTCTGGGCATTCACGGGAGGTGAGTCTCCCCCACTTCCCAGGCCCTACCCATTCCCCAACCCCAATCCTGCAGCGCCCCACATACTGCAGACATCCTTGGGGCAGGCAGACTCTCTTTTTTCTCCCTTTGGCTCAGCTTTTTAGCATTCCTGGCACCACCCTACCCTGTTAGGACCCCCATTCCCTCTGCTCTTCTCCAGCTGACTCGCTGGGGTGAGCAGGCTGCCCGCCCCTGGGCGCAGAGCCCAGAGCCTGCCACCCGCACCTAGCCCGCTCCACTGGCTGCTGTGAGCTGCTCGGTGCCCACGCCCCCAGGCGCCCAGCCAAGGCTTGGGCTTGGTCTCGCAGCCCTGCCACCTGCCCTCCTCTTGGCTCTGGCAGAGTCGGGATCAGGGGCTGGGGTGGAAGGAGGAGCAGGTTGACCAGCTCCCACTAGGCCTGGGTAGTGGGGTCCCCAGTATTGGGGAGGGAGCAGAGACAGATCCTCCTGTGAACAGAAACAGGATTATGTCACTGGGGTTTCTGTCTACCCTTTTGTGGGTGGGGCCCTTTGTCTGCATTGCTTAGGACACCCAGCCCCTCATGTCACAGTCCCAGAGCTGGAAAACCTTCAGGTTCAAACCTCTGCACTCCTTCTTCAATTTACAGGGGCATCCAGCTGCCAGCCTGGTTTCCGAGGCAGACCCCAGCCTGGCCTCCTGCTCACGGTGTGCACATACCTCCCTGGGGCTCAGCCTCTCCACCTCTCCCCATCCTTCTTTTTGGGGATCAGGGCACCATCTCTGATCCTGATCTTGAGGCAGTGACCACCAGAGGCCTGCAGGGCCAATGTCCATGGCCAGCACTCAACCTCAGAGGACACACGCAGGGCTGAGAAGCCAGCACCCTCCTCCCCATGGGGGATCAGCTGGGGGTGAGGGGCTTGCTGGAGGATGAAGGAGCTTGTTGTCATAGTAGCGGGTCAGGCTATAGCAGGAGAGGTGTAAGTTAGATTTTCAAGGAACCTCCTGCAGGAGTGAGACAACAGGAACTTGGAAGGTTCTAGGAATTTCCCTGTCTATCTTGAGAACGTCTACCCTTCACAAGAGCCCTGAATGCTTCCGGCCAAGCATCGGAGAGCTTCCAAGGGTACTTCTGTCTGCCGGGTGTGAGGGTCTTGCTGCCTTCCGTCCCCAGTCTGCACTGACCACCCTTCTTCCCTCCCTCTCATCATGGGCTGACTTTGTCTACAAGCTCAGTTTATCTGGAACGAGGCCTCATTCAATGGTTCCAGAGGCGTGAAGAGCTGCCAAATCCACCAGTATCCCAAGGAGGAAGGGGGAGCAAGAGGCGGGACTCTGATCACCTCCAGGTCTCCTAGTCTCCCTGGTGGCCATGCAGTCACATCCCAGCACCTGCGTTCCTGGCCTTTATCTGCCGGCTGCTGCCCCTTTCCTCTGGAAGGCTGGAATGGCAGCTCCTTCTGGGACAGGCCCAGCCATGGGGGCAGGGGACAGTGGTTTCCCTCCCTCCGCCACCAGCCGGCCTAAGGATGTCCAGCTTTTCACACTCACAAACATGCTGCAGTGAACTCTTTTCTTGGGGGGTGCTGGGCCTTGTGTGTACTAGGCAGGTGCTCTACCACTTGAGCTGAATCCCCAACCCCTGCAGTGGACTCTTGATGCCTTCCCTCTTTTACTATGTGATGATAATGGTGACGATAGTTAACGCTAGCTGATCGCCTGTTCTCTGCCAGCTATTGTGCTGAGTATGTTACAGAGCTCAGTTCCTCCTCTTCTTAATCTTTTTCTCATATTACAGATGGGAGAAACACTCAAGCCAGAGGGTGACTTGTCCCTGGTCATACGGCCAGGAAGCGATGGAAGGATCTAGATTCAAACCCACAACTGCGTGGCTGTGACACCTGCTTCCTAACCCTGTTCTTCTTCCTCACCTCTATCCTCATGTGGTCACTCTGAAGCCCAGCTGCGCCCTCCAGCCCCCTTCCAGGACTAGATCCAGAAAATTCTGTCCAGGAGACCTGAGGGTCCCTGGAAAGCATTGTAATTTTTATCTTTTAAAGGGTTTTTCATCCCAAGGATGAGCTTGATGGTGAAAGCAGAAACTGATATAAACTTAAAGGGATGTACATATGAGAGAGACTATTCTTTTCATTAATTCATTTTTCGAGGTATGGGGAATGAACCCAGGACCTTGCCCGTGCTAGACAAGTGTTCTACCACTAAGCTACATCCCTAACCCTTCTTCAACTGTTTATTTTGAGATCCAAATTCAGGCTGGCCTTGAACTTGCTGTCCCTCCTGCCCCAGCACCTCAGGTAGTTGTGCTTATCACATGTACTACCACCCCAGCTTACTCTTCTGTTTTTAAATGTGTATTTGAGTTTTCTAACTAATGCACCAGAATAATAAGTCTAGTGATCCTTCCCTCTCTCTCTTGATTTTGGGGGCTTGAGAAACCTGATGTTCTTGAGGCAAAAAAGAAAGTACAAGGGAGGCCAAGGATGGAATGGCAGAACCTAGGAGTCCAGGCTGATCAGGTCCTCTTCTCCTCTCCCCTTGCTCTGTACCTCCGTTTCCTTACCCTTCCTGGGCCCTAAATCTGGCTGAAGACAATAGAGGCTGAGGAGGAAGGTGAAGAAGAGGGAATGCAGAGGAGCTCCAGTTCTCACACCCTCTTGGGCCCTTTCTCCCGAATGTGGTAGCCACTGACCCAGGGCATTTCAATCGGCTGCTCGCCTTATCACTAATTATTTAGTCAAGGCTGCTGCAGGCTCACACGGGTGGGCATGTAATACACTCGCACAGATGTGATCACACATACACATGCACTCATGTGTGTGGGCACACACACACACACACACACACACACACACATGCTCAGGGCTTCGGCCGTAACACTAAAAGGTAGCATTTGCTCATGGAGGTAGTATTATTCTCCTTGCGATTTCTCTTATTTAAAACTTGGCTTCGCATTTCCACCTCTCCACCCCTGGTCAACTCAATCCAATTCTTCTTCCTCCTCTCCCAATTGCATGAGTGTTTTTATTTGAATAAATCTGGAGGAAAAGATTTGAAGTTCAAAACCTTTTCCCAAACTCTGTGATGTATAGTCATAAAAATAATGCTAAGAAACAGAAAGTGACCTTTATTTCCAGTCTATAGTCCTTGATGACTTCTGGCTTTTGTTTTCTCAAGAAGATAGATTTTCCCCTGGTTATTAAGAATAATACAGGTTGATGTAAAAATATTCAGACAATACAGAAAGTCTAAAGATGCGAGAAGCTTCTGAAATTTCACCACTGAGATAAGTACAATTCGCATCCTGGTGAATAGTCTTTCAGACTTACAAAATGCACACATATATACACACCGATCATTTATATAAAAATGAGATAGGAATAGGCATGTTCTTTTCTAATCTGCCATTCTCTTTCAACCATATATTATGGACAACTTCAAATGGCAGCAGGGACTCTGTTGCACGGCCACTTGGCACTCTCAGCCTTTCTAACTCATGTTTTACCCTACTTCTCAGCGCCTCTAGGATGAGGGTCAATTGGTGGGTGGTTCTGGGGTGCAGAGGGCACAAGCAGGGCTCTGCTTAGATCAGTGTGCAGACGCAGTGAGGCCTCATGGAGTACAGCGTCCCCTGGGCTGAGCTTTCGCTGGCCTCAGGGGACAGGCAACAGAAGCTCACGCGGGATTCCTAGAGAAGACCTAAACGGTTGAAAAGACAGGGCGATGATGAACTCAGCGGTAGGATTTGCATCTTGGGGGCCTGCACGTTGACCTCAGAGCAGGAAACCATGCTGGGAGCTGACGAGGCTGCCTGCTCAGGAAAGATGAATGTGGGAGCAGGGAGTTGGGAAACAGTATGAAGGGTTGCTCCCACCCAGCTTGGGGTGACTTCAAGGAGAAGAGTTTCAGCTTTTTTCTTGGATTTATTTATACCCAGCCTCTTTCTGAAAAGGTGTTATAGTAGCTTTCAACAAAGGACACATGCAAAAAGGTCAGGCAGCCAGAAATAGAAAAGCAGGACCAGGGACAATTTCCATCTGAAGCAGAGGACTGGAGCCTGAGCTGCAACAGGAAAAGACCCTGTTTCTACCATCCCTAGGGACAGCTGGGACGAAAACAGAACACGTCGTAAGGGGAAGACAAAGAGCAGGGAACTGGCTGACATGCACAAAAACTACACCAGGAATCAAAACTCAGGATTTACCTCCCGGTCCCTCTCCTCCTGAATTTGTGAGCTAGAGTGACCATGTCGCCTTTCGGAGCCTGTTTCCTCATCTATAATATGGAAATAAAAATGTCTGAGTCATTGTATCTTAGGACTTTCAGTAAGTTAGCTGTCATATCTGAATAGTTTGCATTGGGGCTGCCCTTGGGCAGGGATGTACGTACCACAGCTGTGACCCTGAAATGGATGGTCACTAAGGGAGAAATAGGAAAGATGCAGGGAGGCATCCTTCCGGTGCCTACCAGCCCCCTGCCCCTGCTAAGGGGCAGTATGAGTTCTCTAGAAACGGCAGCCCTCAGGATTCTACCCAGGACCCTTTGCTCCAACCCAGCTGACTGGAGCAGGTGTGGCGCCTGACCGGAGGGCAGCCGGTCAACTGGTTGTCTAATGGAGTGTGCACGGCTGGATGCGAAATGGTGGGAGGGTCCAGTTAGCCCATTCTCTGGAGAGGTTGTGTCAGTGAGTGTTGGCAGCGGCCGCTGGAAAGTCATGGGCACTGGGGAGGTGGAGCTGAGGTCCTGAGGGCTAGAAAGCTGAAGTTGTGAGGGAGCGGACATCTTGAGTCGGGAACGGAACTGGGTAGGCCATAAGACATGGATGCTGGGGAGTTTTCTATTGCTCCCATAACAAACTACCTTCAACCTGAGGGGCTTCAAACAATTATTTCATCATATCCCACGACTTTGTGAGTCAGGAGTCTGGGCACACTTGGCAGAGCAACGCTTCTGTTCCACGCAGCCTCAGTAGAGTATAGAGCTGACGGGGGCTGGTCTGGAGGATCCTGGATGGCTTCAGCCCCACATCTTCTGGAGCTTTGGTGGGGACGGCCTCAAGCGAGTGGGACTCGGCAGCTCAGGGCTTCCCAGAATGTGTTATACTCTTTCGTGCTTTCTACCGGAACCGTCAGGGCAAGACCCTTTTCCCAGATTCAGGGGGCAGGGAATTAGACTCTGCCTCTCTACAGGACAAGGGGTTCATGGTTACCTTTACCTCAGGGGAGGAGCCATAAGCTTCTACAGCTGATGGTCCCAGAGCTACCGTGAGGCCAGAATACACATCTGATGGAGCGACACCCTCTCCGCTGTAGGCCGTTTGGATTTCAGAGTGTCCACCCCACTCCCTCCACACGTCCTCACAGTATCCCTGCTGTACTTGAGTGAGCTTACGTGGGTCTACTCTAGTGCCCAGTGAGCCAACCTACAGTAAGAAGTTATCTATGGTGAGAGCCGATAGCACTCAGAGGGTAGGGAGCCCTAGTTTTGTCCCCTTTCTGAGCCTCAGCTTCCCCATCTGAAACATGGACATGAAGCCATCCACTCTGCTCACCTGAGTCACTGTAATCCAGTAACAAGAAAGACTTTGCCTGTCATTTGCCTGATCTGTGGTTCATACTGTGACATCCATGCAGGCCCTCCATGTAGGCCACCCTGGGACACTCAGAAGATGGTAGATTCCCTTCCTCACTAGCTGCCCACCTGGCCTTAGCAAGCCCATTTCCCCTACGGAGAACAGAGTGGAGGAATGAGATAAATGGTCTTTAAGGACCTCCCAGCTCTGACATCCTAGATTTCTGACAGGATAAAGGAAAAGGCTGGCCTCAAATGACTTTAGAGCAAGGGTGTAGCTGGCTGGTGGTGAACGAAGGAGGCAGCCAGTAAGGCACAGGATGGGGCTTACTGGGCCAGGACAAAGATTCCAGGGCAGCAAATTGGAGTGCATAGAGGGTGGTGGGGTCAGGTGCCGAGAAATGAAAAGGGCATTTCAACCACTCACTCCCACCTGATCACTCTTTCTCTGTCCTCCTCCTTCCTCGAGCCTTCTAAGATTTTTCATTCCTTTGGGCACATTCTGTTCCCTCTGCTTGGAAGACTCCCCTTGCCCCTGGAGGCCAACTCCCACCATTTTTTAAGTCTCTCCTAAGTGTTGCTTTTAGAGATCGTCCCTGAAACTCCCAAGCTGAATGAACACCCTCTTCCCAGCACCAATTTTCTTTCGCAGCCTTAATTATATTCATAATTACATAGTTTTAGGTGCAATTATTCGCTTCGTGGCCATCCCTTCCAGTAAACAGGAAATTCCTCGAAGGCAGCTATGTGCTTGGTATTTGGGAAATGAATAAATCAGTGAGGACTTGGAGTTCACTGGAAGCAGATGAGGACACAGGTCCGCGCTATCCAGAGCAGGATCCAGGGTGACGGATGCCAAAGAGGAGACAGAGCGCCAGGGAACAGCAAGGACCACCCCCCCCAGCCCGCTGCCCTCGTCCCAGCCCGGTCTGCCCGCTTCCCCCTCCTGCCTGGCTCCCACACACAGCCGGACCCTGCGCACTAGAACACTGCATCTTTATTGATTGAAACAACCGCGTCCGCAACTAGAGGTTACATTGAGGGACTCGGGGATGAGAGGGGGGCAAGTGGGGAACAGAGGCTGGGGTGGAGATGGAGAGCAAGGCAAAGGGGTGAGGACAGGGTTGTGTGACTAAAAAAACAACCCCGATACATTTCACCCGTGAAGAAGGGGTCTCCTGTTGTGCTTTTACCTTGGTGCTAGGGTGAGCCGAGGGGGGTCAGACATGTGGGCCTGGGCAGGAGGGCTTTTGTGGCTTTTCTCCCAAGTCTTTGAGGCCTCTGGGCTGCAGCAGTCCCTCCTTCCCTGTCCCTTCTGGGTGGGGCATAAGGGCCTCAGTGAGCAGGTCTCCATGGGGCAGGAAGGACGCTTAGAGCCCACCGGAGCAGAGGGGGCAGCAGAGTCGGCCGAGATGGGGACGATGGGGGTGGCTGGAGGAGGGCAGGAGGGTGCCGGGAAGGAGGGCATTCCCAGCAGGCCCCTGGGCAGTGGGGGAGGGGACATGAGGAGTGGGGGAGGGGACAGGCGAATGCTGTCTCTCTGGGTCCCAGCTTTCTCACCTGTGCAATGGGGCACTGGATTAGACATCTCCGTCTAAGGTCCCCCCCAGTTCTAAGGATCACAGTGTCCCCAGGAAAGAGGTCCTTCTGCCCCAGCACACACATACACACACACACACACACACACACGCACACACGGCACTGACACGAGAGACAGGAGGGCCTTCCTGCCTTTAGAAGCCGAAGGGGTTCCCCTGAACCCACCAGAACTCAGCCTCAACCGGTGGCCCTATGGGTCTCTCCACGGCAAGGTCCCCCCACACTCCCCAGGCCAGACTCTGGGAACGCCCTCCCCAGCCCCTTGAGCTCGCCAGGGAGAGGAAAACAGGAGATTCTGAGGATGACGACATGGAACATGCTGACTTCTGTCCTTAGGTCAGCCTCTTGTAAAGACAGAGGGAGGGACCAGGAAATGGAATCTGTCTGTCTGGGATTCTGGGAGAGGTGGCAGCAGCTGCCACAAGTGTGGGCAGAGGGTGGGAGCCTCCATGTGGCACCCGGGTGGGAGATCTGTGGTCAGGGGTGAGAGACCAGAATTTGGGACGGGACCTTCCCAGTGCAGGAGCCCAGTGACATCCGTAGCACCCTGGAGACTGGGTCCCCATCGCTATTCTGGCAGGGGACCCCGGGAGCAGTGGCCAGTAGCGTGACACCTTCAGGGCTGTACTCCCTGGCTTCCAAGGCTGGCTGTGTGACCTGGGACCAGCCCCTGCCCCTCTCTGAGTTTCGGCTTCACTTGTACCCTGAGGGGTTTGAGCTTCTAAGGCCCCTCTTGGCTCTAACAGCCTGCACAGCAGCTTGGAGAGCACAAGGAAAAGGAGAATGAATGGGGAGAGGCGGCAGGCCCATCCCAGAGGGCGAGGCGGGGGTCCGGGAGGTGGAGGCTGGTCTTCAGGCTAACTGGCACCCCTGGGAGGGAGCTCCGCCGTCCCAGGGGCCAGTGAGGCCAAGGCTCCCCATCAGCTGCTATTCAGCACCTGGCCCTGGGACCCTCTTTCTCCCCCAGCCACCAACCTGGAGGGGAGATGGGAGAAGGGCCCCCCACACCCTGAGGCTGGCCCCAGACTCTGTTTTAAGGCCACAATATGCTTCAGTCACCCTGACCCAGAGGGTGAGGCTGCCACTGGGGAGAGCCGCTGGATCCAGCCAGCCTGGTCTCTCCGGGCTGGGGGTGTGCACGGGCCACCCACCATGACGCCTACGCACATACACACAGCACACACGACGCCTGCGCAGAGATGCACACACACTCGTCTCCGGAGAGTACACAAAGACACTCACTCTTTGCAGTCTCAGCACACGCGCAGACTCACACAGACGGGCACACGCTAGGCACCGGGCACTGCTTGCACACACTGATACCCACACCACAGATACACACGCACACCGGCTGCCAGGTGTAGACACAAACAGAGGACCACGCCAGGCCAAGTATCCTTGGGGCAGGCCTGTCCTCAACACTGAGAAGGGCCCCTCCGGCCAGACCGACCAGGAACACGGGCACCAGCGTGCAGTGCAGCTCAACCAACACGCGCTGGGCCAGAGGTGGAGGTGACATGAGACCCTGTGGAGGAGCAGCCGGCCTGGGGACAAGGCCGAGGGCAGGAGGCATGGGGTGCCACGGGAGCCCCCAGGAGGAAGCACTTCGGGCCGTTTCCCTGGTGCCCCAGTCCTGGCTCCAGCAAGGGCCCAGAGGAAGCCCCCGAGGTGGAAGGCCAGTGGTTCCCGCTGTGGTCTCCTGAACAGCTTTCCAGCATTTCCGATGCCGGGCTGCACTCCGGTCCCGTTAAACCAGAACTTCTGGGCTGGGATCCGACGTCGGCGCTTCCTAAAAGACCCTGTGCTGGTTTCCTTCTGCAGCCAGGGCGAGGACCGTTGCTTTATGGAATCCATCCCACTGGGTGAAGCCGCAGAATGGTTTCTGTCCCGGGCTGTCTTGTGCCAGGCCTGAGAAGGGGAGGAGAAGGCTCCGGAGGAGGAGCTCACAGTCTAGTTGGGAAACAGGCTCTGCACAGATGGGACAATTAAGGAAGCGCATGCTGGGAACCTGGAATGACTCACTTCAGACCTAATCTCAGAGGGGCCGGGAAGGCAGCCACACCGGTCAGGTGTCAGGAGACCCCGCAGCAGCCTGGCCTGGCCACCCACCAGCTGTTGGCAATGGTAAAAACACAGGCCTGGCACAGCAGGGAGCTGGGCAGTGTTTGCCTTGGTTCCCTGCCTGCCTCCTGGCACTGCAGTGCTGCCTAGGTTCCGGGCCTCTCTGCAGCTGTCCCCGCCAACTGCTCCAGAAGGAGCCCTGTGACACCCTGCCAAAGGTGTCTGCATTCAGTAGGGCCATGTGTGAGCTCCTGTCACCCACAGGAGAGGAAAAGTGGGATTTCAGGCTATGGAAGGCAGCTCCAGACTACAGACCAGGGCAAAACGTGGTCTCCTCAGCCAGTCCCCCACAAACGCACATCACTTGTGAAGGTGGACACGCTCACCAACTCACACAGACCCAGCTCTCAGATACGCATAACTGCCCACACAGACCCTTATCCGCAGGCACTCCTGCCCGGAGAGGTGCCCGCAGCGGTATGCAGACACAGACGGGCACGCACACAGACTCATTGTGGAGGGGACTCTGCCACGGACAGCAGGTGGGCAGCTGAGGGCTGATGCCGAGGAGGCACGCTCTAGATCCCATCCTGTCCGGGACTCCTTCATAGCGCCAGGCAATAGCAAGGGGACTGTCGCCACCTCAGCCATCAGCTCTCCCCTCCACACGCCCCGCTCCTTCGTAAGTGGGAGAGGAGGGAATGGCCGGCTAGACAGTGCTCTGCCCTCACTCGCCCCCACCCAGGGCACCCACTCACGCCGAATATATAATAAACGGAGGTCCGCTCTCAACTCCTACGTGGGGGCACGAAATCACAGAAGCAGGACTTCTCCTCCGCGCCTCTTGAAGTCAAACCTCACCCCAGAAAATGGCCTGTCCACCACTCCTGGCTCCACCGAGCCCCAGCTGGGGGCCGCGTCAGGGCAGCGGCTGCGCTCTTGGGAGCCCGGCTGCTGGGGAGGGTGTCGGTCTTCAGACGGCCCGGGCCCACGGCCCTGTGCTGGGTCCCATCCTGGGCCACAGTGAAGAGGGGAATACGCTGTCCCAGAAATAGGGCAGAGGATCTGGGGTGACTGGGGACTCCAGCGTACGGACCTCACTCTGGAACAGTTACACGCAGCAGGTTCCCTACCTTCCCTGCTGTGCTCTGGACACAGGACAGAGCTCACAAAGTCCCACCTGGCCCTCTGTCCGCCCTGGCTCCTCCACTGGGGGGTCCCAGAGTCTGACCAGAGGAGGGTTTCCTGGTGTGCCCGCTTCCGGCTCCCTTCTGGCCAGGCCACCGGGCTGGAGTTCTGCCTTGCGCTGGGGGACGGGAGGACAGTCAGAAGCACACTCAAGTGCAGCTAGGGCAAGGCCCGCGTCACGCCGAGGTCCCTGGGGTGGCGGACACCAGTCGGGCAAGTCCCCTGTCTCCGCAGTAAAGAAGGTGCTGGCAGGTCGGATAGAAACTTGTGCTTTAATATATCTCTCTGTGTGTGAGTGTGAATGTGAGTGTGTTCGTGTGTCAAACAACCGTCTCCAGGGCCTCGGTGCTGGGCCTCTGTCCTTATTCTCTGTCCTTGTCCTCGAAGGCAATGCAGGCCCCTCCCTGGTGGGCCGGCCCTGCCCCTGGGCACCCCGGCTGGCGGGGGTCAGTCTTTGGTACGATGTGGACACTTTGGTGTGCCGGGGGGCGGGGTGGGGGGCACGCAGCTCTCATCATCTTTGCAACACCAAGAGGAAGATGGCCGTGGGCCCCCAGAGCTGCAGGCTGGCCTGGCGGGGGGCTCCGCTGCCTGGCATCACCACCACTGTGATGAGAGAGAAAGGAAACAGGCCAGGGCTCTGGTCAGCTCCGGCAGGGGCAAAGAGTCGGAGGGGTCCCCATTCCACCGCCCCATCTCGCTCAGTACACACAGATACACTCAGGAGCACAGACGTGAGGTCAGGTGGTATGAGGGTTAATTCAGCCTGCCAGGGTTCTCATTCACTAAGACACAGAGCAATTTTCCACCTCTGTGGGCCTCAGTTGCCTTATCTGTGGAACGAGTCTATGAGCATGAGCTACCCTAGAGGGCTGTGGTGAGGATCAGGTAGGTGAAACATGCAGATGTTTTTGTACCTTGGCTGGTACACAGTAATCACTCCAGTCAACTGGAGCTGCTAGCATTGAATCGCCTGGCCCCCAGGAGGCACAGGTCCCTACTCAGAGCCACAGAAGGGTACCGAGGTACAAGCTCGGGAGGTGTCTGTGAACAACTCTGTAATCCTTGGAGGACGCTGGCCCCTCACTGTCCCCCAGGTGCCCTGTGCCTGGCTCAGGGTGGGCACATGCTCACTCCGTGAGACCACACACAGTTCCCGCCGCCCAGGCCATCTGAACCCTCCGCCAACAGCCAGGTGCCCTCCCTCCAGCCAACACAGATTCGGACCCCCCTTCCCATTTTGCACCTTTATTGGGATCCATCTGCTTCCGGGGACACTCTCCCTTCTTCAGTGTGACATCGTCTATGGCAATATCCCCCAGGTAGCCCGAGCCTCGAACCCCCTCAAAAATAATCTGGGTTGAGGTCAGAGTGGGGGGAGGCAGGAGTCAGCGAGGTTCTGCCAGGCACAGCGAGCCCCTGCCAGCCCACCCCTCGATCTACAAGTGCTTCCTGGTGGGGCGGCCACTCTGGCTGGCTGCGTCTCACCTGGAAGGGCCCGCCAGGGTTGATGGGCACGTGGGCCTGCTGCCACACGTTGCCCTTATTGCCACTGAGGGACCAGGCGTGTGTGTCCAGCGCCCCTTTGTTCCGGGACCGCACCAGGAGGTTGAGGGAGCCTGTGGCGGGTGAGAAAAGGGGACAGTGATGTCTACAAGGACATCTGTACCTTCCCGCAGGTACTAAGCCTTCCTCCCCGCCAGTGTCCACAGAACTGCCATGTCGGACGGGACCTTCTCCCCGTCCTGACCTAAAGTCCTGCTGCTGCAGCAGCCCACACACATACGGGCTTGAGGACAGCAACGGACTTCAATTCATCAGGACGGCTTCCCAACTTCCCTTCATCTCTTCCTTCCGTGCTAATCAACCAAGCCAGGCACCCCGAAACGCACAGCAAGCACCCTCCTCTTCAGAAGGGAAGCTCTCCCAGGCAGAGGGACCCACATCTTCACCCAGAGCAGGGGTCCCACAGAACACAGTGCACACTCCTGCTGTATGTGATTTCTGAAGACAGGAAAATAAAGATAGGAGTCCGTGGGCTATGTAGCTATGGTGAAACAGCAAGCCTGAGATTTTGGAGGCATCAGCCTGGGGGTGCTGAGTCTGTCTGCCCATAGCCACAGGGAGCTGGAATTTTAGGGGTGCTGAGGGGCACTAGAGGAAAAGGAGGGGGTCATGGCCTGGGTAAGAGCACAGAGGCAATGTCGCTGCCCCCTCCCTGCCCCTTCCAGCCTACCTTGAGCCCCCAGGGACATGACAGATCTGGCGCTGAGGGAAAGGGAATCAATCTCAGACAGCGCCTGGTGGCTGGCATTTCCATGGCATTGCCCACAGACAAAGCCACACCATCTGTGACACCAGATAGACAGACCCCCAGTGGGGGAGACCCACCAAATGCTACCTGCCTGGGATGAAAGCGGTTGGCTGGGACCAAGGAGAGCCAAGGTCCGGGGACAGCTGGAGCCCAGGGCTGCCAGGCAGAGTGGGAGGAGCTGGGACAGCAAGAAGTGCCCTTCCCGGCGGCAGCAGAGCCGGGCTAGGGGCACGGGGAAGGGGGGTGGCCAGCAGATGAGCCCGTGAGCCGGGCTGCAATCAGCACCCAGTAGAACAGGAAGTGCCAGCTTTGGCAGAGCCCAAGGGCCAACATCTTTTGGGGTCCTTACTGGTCCCAAACGGACTGTTCTCTCTTCCTCCCACTTGAGGATCTGCCTGTCCCCACCCCCCCAGGGTGTGGCCTCGATCCCTTTAATTATTCTTCCTCCTCTGCCACCCTGCCCTGAGAGCTCTGATGGGAAAGCCTGCTTTTTTACCAAACAAAAATCAATTTCCTGCTCCCCTTCTCTGGGCACCCCCTCAGCTGTAAGGTCCTCTCTGCTCAGGAACTTGCAGACATCCCTTCACAGAAGTGAGCCGGAGCCCAAGATGCTCAATCTCCCTAAGACCCTCCTCCCTAAGAGTGGGTCTGCTCACTACCTTCCTGCCCATCTTTCTCGCCATGTCCAAGCCACACGGCACTACACACTGATGTCTGGGTACAGCCCACTCAGCCCCCAGCCTCAGCCTTTGCCCTCTGTGTGGGATGCCCTCCCCACCATTCCCTCTGCCAAATCCTTCATCTTCAAGGCCCCTCTGAAACGCCACTTCCTCCAGGGAGTCCTCCTGGGAGCCCACTATCCTGCTGGGAGCCCACTATCCTGTTCAGGAACTCTGAGCCTTGAACTGCAGCTCCCCATGTCCAGACTGCTCTGCCTCAGGCAAGGCAGTGAGCAGGTCACAGCTTCGCTCCCCTACCTTACCCCTTAACAGAAGGTGCAGGCCAAACGCCTGTCAGGTCTCACCAATTACATGCTGAACAAAGAGATGCCCATGATTGTCATTAGGGCCTTTCATACAATCTGAGTTGAAAGCTACCTCAGGGTCCATCAGACCTCAAACCCTCATTCATTCATTCATTCATTCAACTAATTGAGCACCACTATGAGCCAGGCACTGTTCTAGGCACTAGAACAAGACAAAGACTCCTGCCCTTGTGGATCTCACCTTCCACTGGTGGTTAGCATCACACAGAAAGTAATGCAGGGAGAAGGGTGGAGCCTACCTTAGATGGGATGGTCTGGGCCCTCTCTAAGGAAACTTGTGTGGAGGGAGGGCATGACATTCCAGGCTGGGGAAACACGATGAGCAAAGGCCTCTGAGGCAGGAATGTGCCTCAAGTATTTAAAGAAAAGCAAGGAGGCCAGTGTGCCAGGGCCAGGTGGCAGCAGATGAGTCAGGGAAGCGGGCAGGGGCTGGATGGGGCATGGGAGGCCAGGAGAAGTGGGGATGTAAGATTTCAGAGTGTGCCGAGCACAGGCTGACATGATCTGGGCTGGGGCCCCCTCCGCAGCACCCCTGCCGGGTAGCTCTGGGTAGGCAGGATGGATGGCTGCTAACCGTGTCTCAGAGACAGCCCACTCCTTTGCTGGACGGATCTGGTGCTTTCCGGGTCTTTGTTGGGTGAACTCAAATCTGTCTTCCAGAGGTTTTTACTGAGTAGCGCTTGTTCTATCCCTGGGGAACCCAGAGCAAGGTCTGTCTGCCACAAAGACTGCCCCCTTGGGCTCTTCTGTACCTCAGCTCATGAGACCAGGTCCCAACATGCTCCTCCCAGCAGCTGGGTCCCCAGTCCCCCTCCTGAGATGACACTGACCAACATCCCACTTAGCCTGGGACTGAGGGGATTCAGTCCTAAAACTAGGAAAGGTTGGAACAAACCAGAATGAACTGGTTCCTCTAACTGCAGAAACCAGATGGAAACAAGAGGGTTGGGAAGGGCTGGGACGTCTTGGTCTCTCCCCCTTACCCACCCCTGAGGGAACTTATCAGCGTCCACAGCCCGGCTGTGGGGAAACTGTGTGGTTGGTTTGGGGGCTCCAGTGGATGCAGACCTCGCATCCCACCTCATCCTACTCCATCGGTTCCGCCTGACCTCTCAGACTAGCTGTGGTGACTTCTCCAGGGCGGTCCTTTAGGCCTGGGCGTGTTTAAAGTCCCTCCTTGTCCCGTGTAGTGGAGAGGAAATGAAGAGCCTTCTGTGGGCTGACTAGGAACCGGCACCAGGACCATGGACAGTTCAGAGGGAGCCAGCCCAGAACAGCGTGTGTAAGGTGGGGAAATGGAGTGTGCAAGCGCATGTGCATGTGTCTGGCTTCTATGGGCATAAGTATCCCTGGACATCTGGCCCTGTACCTGGTCTATTGGTTGTCTCTGGGCTGCTCTAGGCGGCAGGAGGACCGGACAGAAGATTTCTATGCTTCCTTTGTACCACTTGACCCATGGGAAATATATCACCTTCCCCATACATAAGTAAACAACACACATTTCCAATTATTGTCATTTCCTCAGCAGACTCTCCTGCGACACACCCCCAGACTCAGCCAGGTCTCCGTTTATTACAGCTGTCTTAGCCTTTGTCCCTGTACTACCCCTGGCAGGCACAACTCCCATCCGATGCCATGAATTGTTGAATGTCTGTCTCTCCCATGTGGCTGAAGGTGCCCAGCCCTGCTGAAGGCACATGGCTCATAGGGAAGCACCCTTCCCGTCCTGTGCACACGACTTGGGGAATTCAGGGAGATCTGGGCTGCTGTGCCGTGTGGTCCTGGGAAGATGCTTCACCTCTCTGAGTTGTGTGAACATCACCTGGCACACAGTACACACTCAGTATACACACCACTGAGCGTTCTCCAGCCCCCACACGGCTTCCATCTCATCCCACTGGAATCTTTCTTTGCAGACCCTGGAAGCCTCGATCATCTCAAAACCTTAGACAGCTGGCTTTTAACTTCTTTGCCAACCTTTTTTTCTCCTTTCATCTTTCTTTTATTTTGCTCTCTATTCGCACTTTGCCGATCTACCCACACTCCCCTCCAGGACCTCTGATTTAGCCAAGGTAGACACCTCAGGCCTCTGGGGTCCCCTCCCCTCCCCCAGTACACACTTGCTCAGACTACTTGGCCCCCGACTCACCGATGTGCTTCCCATACATGTGGTAGAAGAAAGAGACGCAGTAGAACTTGGCGCTGGCATTGTAGAGGGGACTCACCAACCTCGCACGGTCCCCCAGCTCCCGGGGCCGGGATGTCTCGATGAACATGTAGTAGCCTGCAGCGAAGGGGAGATGCGACAACAGCCCCCGCTCACCCAGGCCTGTCGGCCCATCACCCTCGGCCTGACCCTCAGCTGCTGGGTCCCAGGGCCTCGTGCTGGGGTCCCTGCCCACTACGGATGGGGCTCGGGGCACGGCTCGCGGGTGCTTGGCCCCTTTGCCAATTTCTCTTCTTTTTGATCATCTATGCTCCTCGTACACTGGGCTCCCCAAGGATAGGGCCAGGTCTCCCTGAGGCTAGGGCTCCCCAAGGATGGGGCCACGTCCTCAGCCTGGGGCTCTACAGGCCCAGACCCCTCCCTGAAGTCATCCTCCATCCCAGCCCAGGCCCTGTCCTCACCCTCAGGGCTGCCACTGATGTCCGTGGGGGGTCCAGTGTTAGGGGAGCGCTTGGGGTTCTGGGTAAGAGCATTCTGCCGAGTCCAGTCGAAGTTGTCCGTCAGGTCCTGGGTGTAGCCACATATCTTCTCATCCTCGAAGTGGCAGGTGTTATCTGCAATGAGGGGGCAGGAAGGTAAGACAAAGGCTGGGCCCCCTGGTCCCTCGAGTCCAGCCTCCCCTCCCCCTCGCCCGGCAGCACTCAAGTATCAAAGCAATGGGCCCAGGGCCTTGAGGCTGGAAAGACAGACGGGATCCAGGACACATTTGTTTCTGGAGCAAGATTTCTTTGTGCCACAAACCCTTCTGACACCTAGTGAAACTTTAAGGCTCCCATCTCAGGATAATGCTTTTAGACACACAACATGAAAAGCACAGGATCACAAAGGAAATCAATTCTATTGAAATACAGTTGCCAAAAATTGTTGTAATTTGTTACATAATAACTGGGCTTCTTTATTATCCAATTAAATCACAAGATTCAGTGTTAGGCCTAATAACTACTGTCATTTTGAAATACTAATGAATGTAAATGATATTTAGAGATCTCTGCAAGAACCGGGAGGTGATGTGAAAACACTGGATTTCTCCTGATGACGGAGTTGCAGGCACTGATTATTCTACTGTGGTTTGTAGCCTGTGTTCATCATTGTAAGGGAGATTAAATCTCTGCTAGAAGTTAGGGAAAATAAAGAAATAATTGTATTCCCCCCATTCATATACCTCTTGCATTCTATACACAGATCGCTTGGGAACAGCAGGGGAAGAGGAGGTGGAAGGACATCTCACCTGACAGGTTTGGAGAGTTGATGGCTGAGAAAGCAAGCAAGGAAACAAGTCAGCACGGAGGTGTGGGGCTGTGCAGAGCAGGCTTGGGCTTGGGACCAAGGGACAAGGTCTTCAGAGCTAAGATGGGACCAGCAGGCCTGGCCTGCAGTGACGCAGCAGAGACGGCATGGTGGGGCGCCCTAAGTTCAGCAACTGTGTATAGAGGGTAGAGGGAGTCCCCGGGCACGAGATGGGCCCACCCTTCCCATCACCACCACTGCCGTCACCATCGTCACCTACGCTCTGTGTAGTGGATGATGCGGGAAGCCATGTCACCAGCCCCAAAAGTGGTATAGGGTGTGAGGCGGATCTCATAGCTGTGGGGCACACGCAGGTCGGTCAGGATATACTCCAGCAGCTGCCCCTTCTCCACACGCCGCACGGGGATGGCTTTGACTATGGCATTGTGCTGGTTCAGCTGTAGATACAGGGAGTTCCCAGATGCCCGGCAGGCCACACTCTCCCCTGGAACACTGGCCCAGACCCTGGTGTGGGGAACTCAGGCGGGCGAGTGTGGAGGAGCAGAAAGAGCAAAGGCCTAGGACACCAGGCCCTTGGTGTCCCTCATCTGTGACCTGGGACAGTCACCCCTTTCGGGTCCTCCTTCCAGAGCTGTCTAAATTATAACAGTAACAGCAACACATATTGCACAATGAATGTGTGTTGGTGTAGACTGTTCTAAGTGCTTTGTGATAAACTCATTTAATCCTTAAAACAACAATCCTGTGAGGCAGAATATTAAAATTACCCCCATTTCACAGGTAAGGAAATGAAGCCAAAGAAACATAAGCTTGCCTAAGCTCATACAGAGCTGGGTTCTAGCCTGGGCAGTGGCCCATTACCCTCCACAACAACCACCCCTTGGCCTGGGCATGAGAGTGGTGCTGGACTCTGGCCTTGCACTGCAGAGGTCCCTGCCCCACGCCCTTGGCCTCAGTGTAGATTCTACCTTTTGTGAGCAGTGCTGGCTCCCCGCGGACCCAGCTGTCTCTTGCCCAGTTCTCAGGGCTGTGACCAGAGACTGGTCCAGAGGGACAGGTGCCATGAGGCTCCCAGCTCCCACGACTCTACCTCTGCCTCTGAAGAGGATCCATGGATCTGGGCCTCTGTCCCCACCCCACCCTTTGTCCCTGATGTAGGCACATTCCCTGGATCAGACACGCCACCCACACCGTCCCAGGTCCTGCTCCCCAGTGACCCACCTGGCGGACACTGAGTCTGTAGTTGAGCACAGGGTCCACAGCATCTGGCTCCCTCTGCGTCCACTGCAGCACATAGGAGTAGTTCTTGGACAGCTTGTGGCTGCGGGTGGGGTTGGGGGTGTCGAAGTAAAACTCCGGGCTGTAGGCTTTGGCTGAGAGGGCGGGGAGGGGGGCATGGGGCCGTGGAGGGTGGGGGTGGCAGAGACACAGAGAGAGGAGGCGTGGGACGGGGAGACAGAGGATGGGGGAGCACAGAGAAAGGGCGACAAAGAGAAAGGGGTATTGTGAGGAGAGAAGACATTGGGCGAAGGGAGGGTTGGGGAAAATGAGGGTGGGGAAGAAGAAAGATGGAGATGGAATGAAGGGAAATGACAGGACGTAACGTTGGTGAGGACAGAAAGGAGAGGTCAAGGAAGAGCCAGAGAAAAGAGGAATTTGGGAGACACAGGGAAGGGCATCATAGCAAACACAGAGAGGCAAAGACAGAAGGGTCAGGGATATCGAAGAGCAAAGGAAGAGAGAAAATGGAGAGGCAAAATGGTAGGGAGACAGGGGAAGTGTGGGAGAACAGGGGAGAAGGAAAGGAGGTGGGAAATGTCACAGGGGCCTCTGGCTGGCAGGGCTGAGTGGGTGGGAGGAGCTGGGGAGGTGGCCAGTGACCTGCGGTCCTACCCCCTGCTGTTGAAGAGTTGGGGGGCATCTGGGTACAAAGCTGGGGGTGCCGTGGAATGGGGTACAAAGCAGCCTGAAGCTCTCCTTCAGGGACTCTGCCACCAATTCCAGCAGGAAGAGTTGGACCAGGCCGTAAGGGGTGGAGCCTATGTTTTGTGTGGGCGGGGCCTAGGCAAAGGTGTGGGCGGGTCTTTAGAGGGACTGGCCTATGCCTGGTGAAGGCTGGGCATGAAGGGGCGTGGCTATCTTAGACCAGGAAGAGAATGCGCTGTAACGGGCCGGGCTCAGGACAGATACAGGCAGGCCTTGAAAGAGGACGTCCAAGGCCAAGAGCAGGAGTAAGCAAGGGGCGTGGCCTGCGCCTGGAGGGGGCGGGGCTGCAGGGGAGACCGATGATTGGATCTGGGCCGCACAGGCTGGGTCTGCACGGGCTTCAGCAGGCCTCGGAAAGCCACCGGCTCCGACGGGCCTCAACGAGACAGGGCGGGGCCTGGCCCCAGGCGGGGCGGGGCGGACCGACGGGACGCTCACCGGAGACCTGGAAGAGGCAGGCGGCCGAGCCCACGTCGTTAGAGACGCTGCACTCATAGCTGCCGCTGCTGTCGCGGGTCACGGCGTCCAGGCGCAGCTCGGCGTGGTCGGGGGGCTCGGCGGCGGCGGGGACATCGGGCGGCGGCGGCAGCAGCTGCCCCTTGAAGCGCCACACGGCCGAGGCGATGCGCTGGGGGTTGCCGCGCAGGAGCGTGCAGCGCAGGAGCACCGGCCGGCCCAGCGCCTGGCGCACGTCCTGGGACGCGGGCTCCACCTCGGGCGGGACTGGGAGCAGGGTGGCGGTCAGCGGGGCCACCGCAGGACGGATCCACGCTCACGCCTCCCGGCCACCCCCTCCGACCAGGCTTCCCAGACTGGGCCTCAAGTGGCTTCTCTCCCTCTATGCACCGAAGGGCAGTTTAAGTCCGGGTTTAGCACACTCTCTCCAGAGCTACCCGGATTAGGATCAAACCCCAGTCCTGCCTCCATCTACCTGGGAGACTTAACCTCTGTCTGCCTTGGGGGGACGTCGCAGAATCTAATCATGGTGCTGCGGAGGGTAAAATGAGTTAACGCACTAGCCGCTCTCAGCACCAGTGGGCACGCACGTAGTTAATTTTCATCATTTTATTACCAGGCTGTGTTCCCCGCTTGACGATCCTTCCTCCCTCCTCCTGTAAAAATCCTGTTTCACCTGTCACAATCTAGCTATTTCTTTGCTTGCCAGGTCCCTGAAAATGAAGATGGGAGGGCACCCTGTGCAAGGGACACAGACCCCTGCGTCTTGCAGCACAGGCCTGCCCGGGAGGTTGTAGGGTTCGTTGGACCACGACGGGGGCGGGGGTGAAGAGGGCCAGGCCCAGCCGGGAAGGGGTGCGTGGGCGGACTCACACTGCACGTTCAGCTGCACCTGGGCCTCTCGGTGGCGCACGTTGAAGCCGTTGTAGCGAGCAGTCTGGCAGCGGTAGGTGCCGCTCAGGTCGCGGCTCACGCGCTCCAGCCGCAGCTTGCCGTCCGGCGTCTCCTCCAGGGTCAGCCCCGAGGGCAGCAGGGCGGCCTCCTTGTCCACGCGCGACCAGAGCACGGGCGGCCGCGGCTTGCCGCGCACCTCGCACTGGAGCTCGGCGGGCGAGCCCTCTCGCACTGTGACCACCGCCCTGCCCTTGGGCACGCTGATGGTGGGGGGCACTGCGGGACAGAGGTGAGTCGGGAGAGGGAGGGGAGTTAGACCTGCCTCTTCCCTACCCCGCTTCTGCCTCTGTTTTGGGGCTCCTGGAATCAGCGGGACCTTTTCCTTTTCCCCCAGCATTACTAAGTACTGGGAATCACCCCTCCCTTTTAAGAATTTTTACTAAATCTGTCCTCTCTCAACCCCCTCTCTCCTATCCCTGACGCTGCCCTAGTCAACGCCTTTATCTTTTCTTACCTGGAGTGTTACCACAGACCACTAGTCTATTCCCCAACACCTGCCCTTCCAAAGCCAGGATATTTGGTTTTTAGCAGGGCACAAGCCACCCAGAATAAGGACTACATCTCCCAACTTGCCTAGGACTACTGGTTGCCATGTGACTAAATTCTGGCCAGTGGAATATGAGGGAGAAATAAAGGTCTTTTGGGGGGGGGGATCAAACTCGGGGCCCTGTGCTTGTAGGCAAGCGCTTTGCTGCTTGAGCTAAATCCCCAACCCCAATAAAGGTCTGTTAAAAAGAAGAGGCTGTGCCCCCCTTCCCTTTCCGGCAGGGCTGAAGGTGGCTCATGCTAAGGGAAGATGGAAGAGGAAGTCGAAGGAGCCTGGGGCCCAGAGGACTTGGTGGATCCGAACCCACTCTACTGGCCCAAACTGCTCACCGGTGGACTTCTACAAGAGGCAGCAATATGCATCTAGTTCATTTAGGGCAGGCCTACCCCCTACCCCCAGGGGCTGGGGATCAAGCTCAGGGCCTTATGCATGCATACTGGGCAAGTGCTTTACCACTGAGCTACATCCCCAGCCCCTAAGCTGCAATTAATTAGAGCTCTGTTACAGCTGAACCTAATTCAACATACTGCCCAAACTGAGGGTCTTCTGAAGACCTTCCCGGGTCCTATTACACACCATATCAAATAGATTAAAATGCACTAGTGTATTTTATCATTAAGTATTAAATATTCAACATTAAATATAATCAAATTATAAAGTTACTATTTTTAAATAATTCTGCAAGGCAAGCTAAGGCCCAGTTATCTGCTTAGCATAATTTATACACTGTAAACATACATTTATTGGCTTTAATTTTGCAGTTTTCTCTTTGTATTTCGGAGCTAGCTTTTTTATTTTTTCATTACTAAAGCATTTCCAGGGGCTCTACAAAGCTTCCCCCCCAGGCAGCAGATTTAGGAGCCAAACGGAGAAACAGCCCTGGGCCCCTTCCCGCTATCTAGCACATCTCAGCTCTCAACCTTTTACAGCCCACAGGCTGAAGCTGGTGCTCCCTCTCCATGCCCTCAGGTTAAAGCTCAAACTCTTTCGGCTCTGTGAACAAGGCCCTCAGGCTCCGGCTGCCCGCTTCCCCAGCAGAACACATTCCCCCCTCCTCTAGTGTCTCAGCTGCAAGATGTACTTGTAAGGAACACTCTCCCTGGACACACCAAGCCTCCTATTTTGGGGGACTCCCCCTTTTTTCTGCCAGTTGTATTCTTTCCTGGGCTTGTCCCTCTGCCTGGCAAATTCCAATGCACGTGCCAAAACTTATGTGAGCTTGTGTCCTCGAGGAGCCTTCCCTGACTTCCCCAGGCAGGTTCTCCCTGGTGTCCCCAGGGTGCGCTACTGAGCCCTCCTTTACCTCTTACGTCACATTTCCGGGCTCACACTGCCAGGTCCTGCCTCACCCCTCCCCGAAACAGCCTATCTCCCCTGACCAGGCTGTGAGCTGAGGTCCGCATCCTCTGCTCCTCCCCCAGGGCTCCACACAAAGCAGTTTGCAAAGTGAATCTGTGGAAACTGTGGAGCTGTGGTCCACTCCCAAAGCCCAGCTCAAGTCGATCTCCTTCCAGAAGCTGTCCTGACCTCTCTCTCCGGTTGCACTGGGTCTCGGAGGCTCCTCGGTCTCATATCTCCCACAGAGAAACTAGGGGAAAGGCCAACACAGAAAATACTCCTAACGGAGCCCTCATTTCTGCCTCTGGCCACAAGGACAGCTGCTCCTCAGTTCAGGGTGCTGGGGCTGGAGATAAGGTCTCTCCAAGGTCCCCTCCCATGTCCTCTCCTTCCCGAAGTGCAAACCCTGCAGTGGTGGCCTGGAGCGGGCCCTGAAGCCAGACCACCTGGGTCCTGCTCAAGCTCCACCACTGACTGTGCTGTGACCTTGGCTCAGTTTCTCAAACTGCCTGAGCCTAATGTCTTCATCTGTAAAATGAGGAGACAAACGACTACCCCATAAGGTCAATCACACAAGTGAATGAGAAAAATACCAAATCATCAGAACACACAGGAAACAATCAATGTTAGCCATGATCATTTCACTATTGTTATTTATTATTGGAATAAAGACCCAAATCCTTAACATGGCTTAGTATGGGCTGAACTGTGTGCCCCCAACACGAAGTCCTAACACATAGTAGCTTAGCACGTGACTGTGTTTGGAGACGGGGCCCTTTTAAAAAAGTAATTAAGGTTCAATGATGTCACCAGGATGCTCCCTAACCCAGTATGACTGGTGTCCTCAGTGGATTACTACACGCACACACACAGACGAAAGACCATATGAAGACAGAGACAGCAGAGGTGAGGCCTTCATCTGTGAGCCAAGGCAAGAGGCCTCAGGAGAAACCAACCTTGCCAACACCTTGATCTCAGACTATTAGCCTCCAGCACTGGAAGAAAATGAATTTCTGTTGAAGCCACCTAGTCTGCGATTCTGTGTTATTAACTGTCCTAACAAATGAATAGAGCCTACAAGACCACACGTAAGCTAGCCCTGCCAAGCCCTCCGAGCTTACCCGACTCCATTCTGCCAGCCACCCTCCCCTCCTTTCAGTTCTCCAAAAGCCCAACGTATGTGGTTGCTTTGGTGCCTTTGCACATGCAGATTCCTGGGCCTGCACCACTCTTTGCCCACCTTTCCCTTGTTTGCCTTTGCCTAGTAAAATCCTGCCCCTCCCTCAGATCTCAGATCAAGCATTCTGTCTCAGGAAACTCTTTCTTGACTCATGTACCCCATTTTGCAATGATAGATTTGTTGTGAAACAGTCTGAAAAAACATTTGCTTTCCTACTAAGTTCAATGAGGGCCAAGTCTGCTTTTCTCACTGTTCTAGTCCAAGGCTTACCACAGTGCCTAGCACTTAAAAGGGGCTCAAGAAAGGTGTACAGCCTGAACAAACGAAGATCTTGCTAGCCTCCCTCGTCCAAGCTGCTGCCCTCACGCCCCCACTCAGGGCCTCTCTGGTGCCTCCACATCTCCCCGATGTCCCCAGCTGCCCACCTGTCTCAGAGGAGATGTTGACCTCGACACTGAGGTCAGGCACAGGCGCCCCTGGGAAGGAAGCCACGCACAAGTAGGTGCCATAGTCACTGAAATGCAGGTCAATGAGCTCTAGGCTGCTGGTGACAGCAGGCAGCTCAGGGTCATTGCGGGTCACCAACAGCCGCTTGGACATGCGCGCCGGCTTGCCATTCTTGAACCACTGGTAGGTGACCTTCTCCTGGGGCACTGCATCCACGTGGCATGACAGCTTCAGGTCCTGGCCCAGCTGTATGTTCTCGCTCTCTTTGATCACATCTGGGGTGATCTGGAAGGTGGCGTTCTTCATGGCTACAGGGTGACAGAGAGGGAAGGTGGCTGGGGCTGGCCTAAAGCCAGGGGTCTGTGTCCCACCCACACCCAGCCCAGCCTGTCCCCTCAAACAGGCCCTCCCAGAGGTCGGGGACTGCAACCCCCGCAAGAGGCCATTACTCTTCTCTGCCTGGAAACTCTTCTGCTTGATCATGTGTTTTTAAAGCTCACTGGAGACAAAGGAGTTTAATAATGATAGCCGTGGCAGGGGACGAACACACAGCACCCATTCCCCACCCACAGTCTTTGGGGGTGGTACTGTATTGTCCTTATTTTACAAAGGAGAGAACCGGGCTCAGAACTGCTTTTGCCTGCCCCCGAGAAAGCATTCTTGACCACTACACTACTGCTTTATGCTTATTTTTTTTTTAAACCTCAAATATGAATTTGGAAGCGCACGCCAACATATAACAATGATGCTATCTAGAGAGTGGAACTGAGAGAAACCGAGAGGCAATTGATTTGCACATTTTCCCTTACGTGCTATTTGATTCTCTGCAACAAGTTTGTGTTGTTTTTATAACAAAAGACAATACAATGGTCTTACATGCAATTACATAAATTACACAGTTTAGAAAGAAAGGGGTCTAGCCTCTTTTAAAAATGTGGCTCTTATTTGAAGTCAGCCAAGAATTAGAGTTCTTAACAGGCTGAGTGCTAATTGGACAGGAAACTGGTACAACAGCCACAGTCAGGACTGGGACGCTGAAAGCGGCTGCAGGGTCATCCTAAGAGGTGACTGTGTCAACCCAGGTTTTAAGGCCACATAGAATCAGGTAGAGAAAAATAAGCTGCTGCTGGCAAAAGTACCATAAAAAGAAAAAATAGTCATCAGATAGCCACAATCTTGTTACCTTCTTTCTCAGTCTAAGTAAAAAGTCAGACAGAGCTGGCCTCTGTGTATGAGGAGAGTCCGGAAGCAGTAACACAAAGACAGCTCCTGTCATCATAGACTCAAATTGGGCAGCAACTATACCTTCCTTTCATGGTGAAAGACCCGGGAACAAACCTGGATCTGAAAAGCATAAATACCTAACACCGCACAAGCAAAACAATTTAAAGTTTTCTCTTTAAACCAGAGGAGCAAAATGAAGATCTTGAAGAGCAGCTCCTGGTAACTACTGAGGCCGGGTTTAGTGAGGAAAGAGTTTGTACCATTCTCCAAGTTTTGTCTTATTTTCACACTCAGTAGTGATCTTCAGATTCACTGAAGTGCTTTTGCATATAAGGTGTGTAGAAACCCGTGTTTTTTTTCACTTAAATTCAGTTAATCACTAGAAACCACTGTACGGAGAGAAAGCTGGGGGGTTTCTCTTGAAGCCTGGTTTCTACCCTTACCCTGTCCCAGTTCCCTGGTGGCGCCCAGGACTTCCCTCCTACCCCTCCTGAGGCCACGTACATCGCACCAGCAGGTTGACCGTCTTCTTGGCAGGGTTGCCCACATTGTTGGTGGCTGTGCAGTTGTAGTAGCCAGAGTCCCGGGCCTGCACTGAAGGGATGCTGAGGGTGCCACCTTGGGCCAGAGCACCCAGGGGCAGCGGGCCAGGCCCATGGGACCACTGTAGCTGGGGTAGGGGATCACCACCCGTTAGCAGACACTGCACTGTCACATTCTCCCCGGGGTTCACCACCAGAGTCTCGTTCACAGACAACTTCAGCGCTGGCGGTGCTAAGAGGACAAGAAGGTAGGGTCTCAGGGGCCTTTGCAGCCTAGGTGAGGGGGAGGGCGGGGGAGGGTGGGGGAGACCAGAGGGCCTGGGAATTATGGGTCAGAGAAGCCTTGGGGGAGACAAGGGGGAAACGAGCAGGTGCAGGGGAGGAGGGCCAGGCACAGTGGTAGGGCACGGGCCCCACTTGCGGACGGGTAAGGGCGTGGCGGGGAAGCCTGTACCCGTGGTGTTGGTGAGCCGGAAGGTGATAGCCTTGTCTGGGATGCCACACACGTTGCGAACAGACACCTGGCAGGTGTAGCTGGCGTAGTCTTGGGGCCTCAGGTTCTTCAGTTTCAGGACCTTGGTCTCCCCCTGGCCAGCAGTGGACCACTGGTGTGAGGGACCCGCTGGGGTCTCCAGGGGTCCCCCCCACCCATTCACCCAGCACCACATTCCTGTTCGAATTCCCATCTTCCTGACCCACACCCACACCACTTACTGCACCCTGCGGGCGAGGGGACCCTGGGCCTGAAGGAATGCCACAATGCCACACTCTACTACTCTTGACACCGCCTCTCCATAGGCTTGTTTGGGTCTGAGGTTGCTCTGGTGCACATTGGCTAGACCTCAGTTTCCCCACTCTGGGAAATGGAGGGGAAAGGAGGGATCCCTGCTCTTACAACCTATGACAACAGGGGACGGGACCACAGGCCACACCCTCTGCCGGTCACCTCCCAAGGCCCTCCCTGGAAGGATGGCTCCACCATCTCCTGGGACTGCAGGGAGCCCAGAGGAAGGAGGGCTCCTCCCTCGCCCGACTCCTGCAGGGCCTGCCCGTCAGCGGCAGGCAGGGTGACCCACTGGCCCTGGGGTGCCTCTCCCTAACTAGCAACGACCCTGGAGAACATGCTGCCTGGGGGACTCTTGTCCTCCTCACTGCTCTCTGACCTTTCCACTCTGACTTCTCAGCCCCAGGCGGTCTGAACTCTGATCAGAATTTGTGCTGCTGACACAAGAACTGAACTGCTGGAGTCAGGGAAGCCCCCAGAATTCCAGATTGCGCAGCCCCCGCCCCCAGGACCTCTCCTGACCTGGGTGTAGAGGGGCTCGTAGATGTCCACCCCATTGTCCTGGCTGTGGGACAGCGTGTCGGAGCCCCGCTTCCAGATGAAGCGCGCGGGCGGGTTGGAGTTGACCGTGCAACGCAGGAACACCGTCTTCTCCTGGTAGAAGTTGCCTCGCACGTCGCTCACTGTCTGGTGCACCGTCAGCACCGGCTCCTCCAGGTCTGCAAGGGGACAGCAGCCCCTCCAGAGTCAGGACCCGGAGCCGCCCAAGGTGGACGGTTCCTGCTCCCGGCGGCCCTCGGGGCAAGCTGAGCCACCCTCAAGGGACACTTCCAGTTTGGCTGTGAATCTGTAGTGAGACCTGCCTAAGTCCCTCTCTCTCTGGGCCTCAGTTTCCTCACTGGTAACTTATACTAGGTTGGTGGTTTTCAGCAGTTTGTGTACAGAACCGCAGGGAGAGCCCGGCAGAGCTCACTGATGGCGTCAGAAGTCAGTCCTGGTGGCTTCCGGGGGAAGGGCCAAGGGAACTTTCCAGGGTCCTGGTATACGCTGTACCTTGACACAGATGGTGTTCACCTATCTGTACATATATGTAATCACTGGACTGGCTGCTTAAGACCAGTGAATTCTATTGCACATAGGTTAATGCTAAAAATTTTTTTTTTTTTGTTGGTGCCAGGGATTGAACTCAGGCCCTTGTGCTTGCAAGGCAAGCACTCTAATCACTGAGCTAAATCCCCAGCCCCTAAAAATTTTTTTTAAAACAATCTCTGATGTCAGGCCACACTCCAGATCAGAAGTTCCGGAAGTGGAACCCAGGCATCAGGTAAAAGAGCCACGGACAGACCGCCAGCTCTAGACCCAGGTATCGGTTTAGGAAACAAAAAATTCCTAAGCCTCCGTGGCGTGGCGAGACAGGGCTGTAACGGCAGGACAGGGCAGGTCTACAGGCGGTGGGGGCGGGAAGTCTCAGAGCTGCGGGCCCCTCGCGGCGGGCACGGCCCGGACTCACACTGCACGTCCACGCGGATGGACTTGATGGCCGGCACGCCCACGCCGTTCTCCGCCTTGCAGTAGTAGCGGCCGCCCTGCGTGCGCGCGATGCGCTCGATGCGCAGCGTCTCGTTGAACACCGACGTCTCCTGGAATTTGTCCGACGCGCTCCCTGCGGTCTTGGTCCACCGCACCTGGGCCGGGACGGGCGGAAGGGGTCAGTCCCAGCCAGCCACGAGTGGGGACAGAGGGCTGAACGCCCCGCACACATGGGCCCTCCCGGGCCTGACCGGAGCAGAGGGACTGGCGGGGCCGAGGACCTGGGGACCCAGGTCAGAGGGAGGAGGCTCCAAGGCAGGAGTCTGGGGCTGGAGACCCGGCCATGCTTTGTAGACACTCTCTGACCTCGCCTGCCTTCCTTTTCCTGTCCGCAAAATGGCCAATGTTTCCTCCCTTTCCTAAGGTCACTGGGAGGACTGAGTTTACACTTAGCTCCTGGCTAAGATCAAGGATGTGGTAAGAGTTGTGTGTTATCCCACTTAACCAGCCTGGTGGTCTGCCAGGTCTGCTTCTCTCTCAGCCCCAGGTCTGTCCTTAGTGCAAGGCATCTGACCAGCCTCCCAAATGACCTCCTGGCCTCCACACTCTTCCCTCGGCCTCTCCTGCCTCTGACCAGGCCTGGTCTGGGTGACCCAACTATGACAGAAGTGACAGCCTGTCACTTCCAACATGAGATTGTAAAGGTGTGATTTCCATCCTAGTCAGCTCTAGAGGAATCCTGCCCTAAGTATCCCTGTGGAGAGGCGCTCGGGGAGGAAGGGCAGCTGTAGGCGACACCTGAGCTGCATCCTCTAGGCCTTCTGCTGTGTCTGGGACATGACAGGTGCTCAATAGACATGTTGTAATGAAGGAAGCGAAAGAGAAAGGGGAAGACATTTCAGGAGAGGTGAGCGGAAGTGGGAAGGAACGGGATGTGCTGGGGGACAACGGGAGGCTGGTCCAGCTGGAGCCCCGGGTGTGAGGACCATGGCCATGGGAGGTCAGGCAGCAGAGGTGGGAGGGACCAGAGGGCAGAGAGTCTGCAGTTCCAACCCGGGAAGCTGGCAAATAACGGCGAGCCACTGAGGGCTTCTGAGCAGAGGAATAATGTGGCGTAGCAGGTTTGGGGGTGCGCATGCCAGCAGCACACTGCAGGAATGGACAGGGAATGAGAAGGGGGATGAGCCTGTGTGGTAGGAATAACAAATCCACTGATGAAAATAGAAAATGTGCATGTGCACATAGCCACAGCCATTGGTGACGCACAGATGGGACTCACAGGGGACGCTTGCAGATAGCCAGGGCAGCCTCAGGGGGACACGGCCCAGCTGCCCTGATGGCTTTTACAAAGGACCATCCCCACATTGGTAGTCACACCCAACACTAACAGCAACCTAAATCCAGCAGCACTGCCTTCCCACCTAGCAAACCTTCGAGAAGGAGGGAGCTGCGATCATAGTTTCAGGCTGAAAGAGTCTTCTGGCTTTCCTCATGCGTCTGCTCCTATCCTATCAAGGCCAAACCTACTACAGCCAGCCCTGGTCCCGAAATTGTCCAGGAGAAAAAGACATTGTGTCTTATCGTCCTTCTAGGATCCAATCGGCACCTTTTCTGCTGCTATTAAAGGTCACAGCAGCTCGCCGGCAAGTCCTGGCTGGCCCTGCAGCCCGCTTTGTCCCACCTCTCGAATCCAACACCTCCTGTCTGAACCATGCTCTGGATTGGTGACAGAACTCATCTGGCGCGTCCAGATGTTTGTCTTCTGGGTTTTGTCTAATTACTCTGAGTCTTTGAGCCTCCAGACTGCGATGCTGCCTGCCAGAAGCCTCCTGAGGTAGACTGTTTTCTATGGTGTTGATGACTCCAAGAGCTCCCAAACTGAGGATGGACACACCTGGAGGAAGTGTGCTAACCTCTAAAGGTAGAATACTGGTTCTGGATTCAAATTCTGCTTCTACCCTCAGGAGAGCTGTGTGATCTGGGGTGCTTATTCAACCTCCCTGAACCTCAATTTCCTCAGCTGTAAAATGGGGCTGTTAGTGCCTGTGGGATTCAGGGAGAAAACACTGGAGAGAGGTTTGCAGCCTACCCTCCAACAGTAGTCGAAGGCTCGTCTGAAATGGGCTTGCTCAACCGATATGGAGAACCGAGCAGAAATGAACATTGAATTTTTCATTCACTCTTCTCCCTCAGCTGCCAATCTTTCCAGGTGAATAAGCCCACAGTTTCCAGCCCCTTCCACAGAGTTAATTTCCCAGCTGTTTCCTGGTCCCAGGCTGCCTGGCAGCTCTAGTCCCCAGCTCCCCTGCCTCTCAAGCTCTGGTCCCAGGCGGTTGGGCAGGAAGGGCCCCAGCAAGACCTGGTCCTGCCCAGGGCAGGGGCTGACCTGTGGCCGAGGGTGCCCGGTGACCAGGCACTGCAGCATGAGGGTGTCGCCCTCCCGGATGGTGTAGACACGCTCGCTGATGTTGTCCTCCTTCACCACGCATGCCTGGCCCGCGTGCATGATCTGGGCCTGGGCTGGAGCTGGCGAGAGAGGGTAGGCAGGATGGGGGAGGCTTGGGTTGGACACAGCAGGTCGGGAGCACTGAGGCTGCCTCCCAAGTCCCCAGAGAGACCAGCCAGGCCTCCCCAGGCCGCTCCTTGGCGGGCCGATTCCTGAGCTCCGAGTGGACCCTCCCAGGGCTCCAGGCCAGGGACTTGGGAAGGGGACAGCCCCTGTACCCGCCCCTGGCAGGAGATCTGTGCCCTCTGATGCAGTGGACGAGGGGCTGTGTCATCTGGACAGGTCGGTGAGCACTCGGTTGGTCACACTGTCCTCTCAGCTCCCCGACATGGCAGGAGTCAGTCCCTCAGATGCCAGCAGGCTCACAGCCCTCACATTCCCCCCTTCTCCAGTAAGCCCCTCCCCACCATGGGCCAAGGCTCTCCGCTTCCTGTGCACCTCCTTGCTGGGCTGCGCCCCTCACTCCCTCAGGTTCTCCTGAGAGCATTTTCTCAGCATAGCTCCACTTCCACCCTCATCACCTCAGGCTCCACTTCCGGAGAGTGAAACCCAAGATGCCTCCCTCGCCAGTGTGCAGGCCGCTGGTCACTTTTCTCCTTGTTCCTAGGCCTGTGCGCTGTTTCTTCCCACTGCGGGGCTGGGAGCTCTGGGAAGACGGGGCCTCCCTTCTGCCCCGACCTCTCTCGCAGTGCTCACAGCCCAGGCACGGCTAGCAGGGACCAGTGAGAAGATGAGCAAAGGGCCGAGGGCACAGCGAATCCTACAGAGGCTCACAGAGCTAAGATCAAAGCAGTATACAAGCCATGTTACTCCTTCCAGGAAGCCCTCTGAGTCTGCCAGGCAGGCACCTTCTCGTATCTAGTCAATGTGTATCACGCCCCCAGTGCACCAGTAAAGCATCAGGCCTGAGTGTCTGCCAAATGCAGGATTCTTGTCTAAGGCCTACCAGTCTTGAGCTTCACCTTGGTATCCCCAGCACAAGGCCTCACACAACGCAGGCACTCGGTGAACAGTCAATGAGTGAATCACAAGGGTATCCCATGGTGAGGCTCCTAAGCCCCGGAAAAGAGATACAGATGGTCCAGGGATTTAGGCATGGCGGCTCACACCTGTAATCTTCGCACTTGGGAGGCTGAGGCAGGAGGATCGCTCTGAGTTCAAGGCCAGCCACAAGATGAAAGAAAAGTGTCTGGTAGGATGGTATGTGCTCAACAGATGCCATAATTAGAGCCCCTCAACTCCCACCCAGTGGGAGAGCATGAGCCAATCGCAGAAGTGTGGCCCGCAGAGGCTACTGTCAGCAGTCCAGAGCTGTGGGACAGCCTGCAAGTGGCACAGGCCATGTGGGACCAGTCACGTCTCTGCAGACAGCAGTGGGTTCTGCAAACAGTGTCAGCTGCCACCCACCGAGTCTGAGCCATCCAGGGGGCCACCCTGTTGGCTTGGCTCCCGCAGAGAAAGGAGCCTGGGTGGGGTGTCAGAGGCAAGCTGCGTGATCTTGGGTAACTCAAGTCACCTCAGTGAGCCTCTGTTTCCCCGTCTCTAGGAGGGAAGTGGCTTAGGTGTTAGTTTTATAATCACCACAGGTCTCTCATGTAGGATGCATGCCTGACTCTGGGGCCTGGGCCTGGCACTGTCATCCTGCGCTGTAAAGACGCACGAACACCACTGTCCCGAGAGGAGATAGCCGTCTGTGGCCAGGGTCCCCAGAAGTCTCATCGAGAAACAAGCCAGGTGGAGATGGAGTGCTTGCCAGCCGCTGATAAGGTCTGGGGGCCGCACGGATGCCTCTCAACAAGGAGGACATCACTTCAGCAGGCTCCACGGCGAGATAAGCCACAGTCTCGGCCCCGTGGCTCGCCCACGCAAGGCGGCGTTGTAATGGCAGATGCCACCGCGACCATGAGGAATACTGAAAAGGAGCTGAGAGCAGGACGGTGTCACGGCACGGGCGGCACAGGCCAGGGAGATGCCCTGGACAACAGACACGAGGCCTCTGGCCACCCGGCTGCTTTGTCTCCTCCCTAGAGACATCTTAACGGTGTCACTCACGGTGCCCCTTGATGGCAGTAAGTATGAGGATTATCCAACTTGAAAATGGTAGAACCGCTTCGGAAGAGATTTTGGTCATTATTACAAAAGCTAAGCAAGCAAGTGCCCAGGCACGCAGCAGGGCACTCCTGGGTGCCTACTTGATGGAAGTGGGCATGTGCGAAACCTCACGGCAGGTCTAAGAGTAGCCACGGTGGCTTCACTCCTAATAGCTAAAACCCAGATGCAACAGGCAGGTCCATCAAGAGCAGCAGGAGTCAAGGAACGCTGGTGTTTACACCATGGAACGTTACTTACACGGAAGTGGAAAGAAATGAAGTATAGGTGGGCCTGACATTGCTGACGATCACAGGGACGGTGTGACAGAATTCAGACGCCAAAACCTACATAATGGATGATTTTGTTTATCCAGAATTCAGCCGGAAACATGAATCTGACTCTAACAGGCTGCACGGTGACTGCCCTCAGGTGGGCTGTGGCCTTATTTCCTGGGAAGGGCCCAAGAGAACTTCCCGGGGCAGAAATGTTGGACATTCTTGATCTGAGCGCTAGTTACACAAGTGGACAGACACACAGGAAAATACGGGGGGGGGGGCTCTGCTTAAGATTTCACCCTGTTATACCTCATTAAAAAACACCAAAGCACCCACCAGCCTTTGATGTCATTAACCATGAAAGTCACTGAGAAAATCCACGAATCGTTCCAGTTACCACTTCCCGGCACTGGCTCGGTTCTAGGTATAGATTTTCCTTCTGGAATAAGTGCTCGCTACACCAAAATCCCTGCTCTCCTCTCCTCACTCCTCGGCTTTGGCATTTCAACGTGTCCCTTGTCCCCCACTGAGGCTCGTTAACATGACTCAGCCTCCCCTTGACTCTGCTGACCCCTGGAATGTCTGGAACTGTGTTTCTGAGCCCGAACCCCAAAGGGTTCTGCGGCACCGCACCTCAGGAGGCCTCTGCCACCAGCAGCATCGGATTCAAAGGCGACCAGGCCAGGCTGTGTCCTGGCGCACCAGGGCATAATCCCTCCATTCAGCCTATCAAACAGCAAATGCTTCCAGCCCTGGCGCTGGGCTGAGTGCTGGAGATATTGTCACAAAAAGCAAACAAGGGTCAGGTCTCAGAGAGCATTGTGGGAGAGATGAAGAGCAGACAAGGGAACAGCAACAAACAGGAGGGTGGGAGAGAAGTTTGCTCTAGAGAGAGAGGAGGGAGGGAGATGATCTAGGCTAATTCTTGGCTCTGCCATCCACGAGCTGGGTGACACAGGGCAGGTTATTTGAAGAGCCTCAGCCTCTTCATTTATAAAATGAGAACGATGATGCCTTCTCTTCTCCCAGGGCTGGTGCGAGGGTTTAATGCAATAGATGTAAAACATCGGGCCAAATAGTATGTGCTTACTCGGTAAATGACAGCTCCAGAAACGATTGAATAGAAGCAAGAGATGGGACAAGGGACCTCCCGCTGGGGCCCCCTTGCATCAAAACAGACACGGAGCTGCTAGGGATGTTCCACAAGCGTGTTCACAGTTCACATTGAGAGCTACGCAGGGCTGAAAAGGAGGGAGGAGGAACGGAGCCCTTTCCTCGGTGTCTCTCACACACTCCCCTCATGGCTTTCTGCACATTACTTAAGCCTCATCTCCCATTTGTGAAATGGGGTTGCTGTGAGGAATACATACCCAGTTCAACTCTTATAAAGAGTTTAAGACAGTGTCCAGCACATAGCAAGGGACCTCAGATGCCCCCAAGCCACCAAGCGTTGGTTTCTTTCTTTAGGTAGTACTGGGGCTGAAACTTCACAGTGAGCTACATCTCTGGCTCTCGATTATTTATTTTGAGACAGGGTCTTGCTAAATCGCTAAACTGCTCAAGCTGGGCTCAGTCTTGTGGTCCTCCCACCTTAGCCTTGCAGAGTGCCGGGACGAGAGGCCTGTGCCCCTGCACCAGCTCAGCCTGTTTCCATATGTGGCCCTGCGTGGTCTCGGGGCCCCGACCTTCACACGAAACCCCTGCTTTGCCTGCTGCACGTGCTGACAGCCGCCAGCGCCCACTGCACATTTCCAGCTCCTCGCCTCAGTTCTGAGAGGCAGGAAGGACAGGCGTAGTCAGCCTCCTCCGCAGAAAGGGAAACTGAGGCACAGGCAGGAAACACTCTGTTCAGGTCACTTGGCGAGACAGTAGTGGAGCCGGCCTTCCCCTTGCTAGCTGGGGACTCTGCTCCCTGTCACAGGCCTCCCTGGACAAGCCCCGTCTTGGATCGCCAGGAGCTGTGGATCCAGACCCCGGGTCCTCGCAGCACCAGCAGCAGGCCCTGCATCAGACCTGACTCTCTGGAGTGGGGCCCCGGGATTGGTACTTGGAGCTAGAGACGCGGTTGGATTTGATCGCCCCTGTTGGACGCATTGGTGCATAAAAAACTGAACAGGATTTTGGAACCCGCCGTCTTTCTGTGTCCCTGATCTATGAGACTTTCCTATTTCATCTTCTTGAGCTTGAACATTGCAATACAAGGCTCATCGAGAGTTCATGGAAGATTTTCATGGCCAAGTAAAGATGCTAAGTGCTTTGTGTGTGTCGGAGAGAGACTCCACACACAGAGCCTATTAAATGTTCTGATAAGTCCTGCAGCAAACAAACCCACATAATTCAAGTTTCATCCGAAAATTTTCAAATTTGACCAGAAACCCTTTGTCACAGAATACCTCGTAATAGATGGGACACCGCAGAGTTCTGTAAAGTAAGGGAAGGAAGACAGGTCACAGGATGGATATAAAACTCACATGGGGTGGTGGGACACGTCCTTCCCCAGACTCTTTGAGAGCAGCCCAGAGGCCAGAAAGATGTCACTTCTGGGGCAGTGTCACAGTGGGAACGGCCAAGGCACAGTGCTTCCGGCCCATCAGCTCACTCCTGTCCCCCAAAAGACTGTACCCCCTAAATCTGTGGGTAAGGGTGAGATCTGTCAGGCCCAGGGAGGAAGCCACAGCCTCAAGCCTCAAGGACGCCAGAAGGCAAATTCCAACCCAGCCTCCGCCCACGGAGGCTCCCAGGGGCATTCACCCTGGGACTTCTGATCATCAAATACGGCGTATGTTTTAAATTTTAAAAATCTATTATAGTAAGACGCATTGCTATTAATCTCCCTCGAAATCCCTGAGTGTTCCAAACAAGGACATGCGGATCTGGGATCTACATCTTGGTCTTACCTTCCATCAGACAGTCGTTCAACAAACCTCTATCAGTATGAAGTACTAAACTTGGTACTGGGGGTAGAGGGAGATTTAGTGCTCAGGCCCTACACTAGGGAAGCACTTAATCTAAAAGGCTGGGATAAGAAGGATGCGTGGAAAGGCCCACTGAGGGTATGGTGGTATAGCTCAGTAGCATGTGCTTAATGTGTACCAGGCCCTGAGTTCAATTTCCAGCATCAGGAAAAAAAAAAAAAAAAGGAGGGGCTGCTAGGAGGCAGAGAGGGCCTGCAGTGAGCTAGAGACGTGTGTCCTATCTCAGGTCTCCCCACACTCCCAGCCCCATAATGTAAGCATGACTCTAACACTACCCTTTACTGGGCATTTACTCTGTTCTGGCATTGAACTGAGTGCTTCATGTTTATTATTGATTGCTTATAACAAGCCTCGTGTTGTTCCCATTTTTCAGATGAGAACACTGAGGCTCGACAAGGTTAAGTCAGTGGCCCAAGGATGCCCCTCTGCTCTGGAGTCGGCCTTGCTCTGCAATTTTCAAGCCAACTCCCCCATATATTCCCACATCCCGAGGGTGAGACCACAGGGCTCGGGGACGCAGTCTCCATGCCATTGGCTGGGCCAGGCCTTTGCAGTACCTGGAGAAACCACTCTGCCCTCCCTTCCCTGTGCCGCCTCTCGCCCTCCTGGCTCTTGGTCTGCAAGTGTTTATTGATCCTTTTTTGCATGTAATGCAGATGGACACTTAATAATTTAGCAGAGTTAACAGTGCTGAAATATTAACAGGCTCTTCTCTTTCAATTAGCTGCTCCGAGAATGGCGGCCCGGGACTCGAAGGAGGCCCTCCCGGGGAAGTGCTGGGTGGCCCTCCTGGGCCCCCTTCTCCGGGAGACCGGTGCAATGCCCTGGGCCTGTCTTGTGGCCCGCAGGCCATCAAACCTGGGCCTTCAGGAAGAGTCTCCCTTGCCCTCTGTGCTGCCCTCTGTGGCAGGGCGCCTCTGCCTTTTCCACAGTCCAGGTGACTACAGAGCTGGCTGAGGCTGGTCCCCTGTCCCCCGTCACCCAGGGGTGGACCAGGCACTTCGCAGGAGCCCTCTGATTCTGGGAGAGACTCCAGTTCTGTACTCATTAAACCAGTGAGAGAAGCCAGTTATGGCGGCCACATTGTAATACCAGCACTAGAGAGGCTGAGGCAGGAGGGTTATGGCTAGTTCGAGGCCAGGCTGGGATACATAGTGAGTCCAAGGCCACCCTGGACTATGCAGCAAGACCCTGTTCCAAAAAAACAAACTAAAGAAAAGAAAACCAGTTTGAAACCGTCTGAGCAACCCCTCCTCGGGCCTTGCCCTAACACAGGTCACCTTGGTGGGAGACACCAGCTGCTTTGTGGCCCATCTACTTTTGGTCATTCTCTCCCAGGTGGTTAGACCACGTCCAGGTCCCTCCTGTCCTAAGGCCTCAGGGGACACACACAATCACTTTTTAATTTGCCATTGATTCACTGATTCCTTGTATAACAATTCCGGAGCACCTATTACGGGGCACCTCCTGCCCCGGGCGCTAGGATTCGAGTCTAATGAGACCGAGCCGCCCTCAGGTCTGCGCCCCCCACGAGGCCTTTCTTGCTAATCAGAACCAAACCCGCATTCGGCCATCTCCCCTTTGACTGCAAAGCATCTGTCCTCGAGCCGAATATGTGTATCTCTGACCTGTGGGTCCAAGGGTGCTGTCACGGAACACAGCAAGCGGCCACAGCCAAAAGGATCAGCACACAGGCTGTCACCCTGTCACCACCGCGGAACACACAAACAAACTCTATTCTTGCCGTCAAATGCAAGGCCTGCTGCTGTTTGTGGGGCCCGGTTCTGCCTGTAGAATCTGCGCTTCGGGAAGAAGGTGACACCCGTACCAGCCCTGCTCTGGGGAAAGTGGGGTCCGGTGCATCTGCGCCCCTGTCCCTGGGAATGTCCAGCAGTCTGCCCCCCACTCCGGCCCTTGAGAAGGCACACAACGTAGAGGGTGCGGGCGATACAGAATCCTCATTGTCTGGGTCTCAGCAGAAGTCTCAGCTGCACGCCACTTACGGAGCTCTGGGATGTCTAGACAGGCCACCAGGACAGCCCTCCAGATAAGGAGTCGTAGGGCCCCCGAGGGGAACCATAAAGGGACTGTCTAGTCAGGCACAGCAGTGCATGCCTGTAATCCTTGCTACTCAGGAGGCTGAGACAAGAGGACTGCAAGTTCCAGGTCAGCCTGGATACCACAGAGACTTAGCAAGACCCTGTCTCAAAATAAAATCAAAAGAGCTGAAGGTGTAGCTCAGTGGTAGAGCACTTGCACAGTGTGCACAGGCCCTGAGTTCAAATCTCTACAGCAGAGGGGCTGGAGCTTTCTTTTTGGTAGACACCAGGACACCAGGATCAGATCTGTCGATGAAAGGGGCCAAGGGCAGCTCTAGCCGACACAGGGAAGCCACTCGTAGGAGAGAGTGGAAGGTCCCCGATCAAGCTGGACACTGCGGGACAGGAGGCTGTGAATGCAACTCTGAGGTATGGTGTCGGGGCAGAAGAGAGGCTCTGCCTCTTCCTTAATGACCTTGGAACCTTGGGCGAGTTGTTCAACTTTGTCAAGCCCCAGCTGCTGCTTCTGAGAAACAGGGAAACTGGTTGGACCTGGCTGGGGTGTGCTCAGAGGGACTTCAGGGTTGTTGGGAAGATCAAACAAGGTGACCGACATTGGGTACAGTACCTGGTAGGGACTCAATACATTGCAGTTCCATTTCCTTTTTGTAACAGAGCCCAGGACAATGACAGAGGCATGGGGCTACCACCCTCAGGGCAGAGAACGGCTTCCGGACCCCAGTCTGCGTGGCCACACTCCCGACCCCAGGGCACACCTGGGGATAAATCACCCGCAGGTCAGACCAGATCCAAGCCTCCAGCCCAGAATGCAGACCTAGGCAAGTCCCAGGCCAGGGGCCAGAGACACCACTTGCCTGGCTGAAGCAAGGAGGCCCTGAAGCTCCACCCGCTCCTGAAACCCAGTGGAACCAAGGGATCAAACATGGCTCCATCTAAGCCTCACGGAGCCGAGACCCACCCTGAAGCCTGGGGTCTGGCCCAGGCCTGCATGTTGCCCACAGGGGTCAATGCATAAAGTGCTGGCCCTGGGCTAAAATGGGCCTCTGGGGGGCTTGAGGTCTCATAAGAGTGGAACAGTGACAGGTAGGTGGGAGACCTTTGCATGTGATGTGGAAGAAAAAATCACCAAACCTTCCAAGCCAGCTCTTGATTTAACCAAATCTCCATCTCCTCGTACGGAACAAAACCAAGGATTAGGCTCGGGGTGTCTAGATTGAGATGACATATAAAAAAGTGCCGAGCAAACCATAAAGTTCTACACAGATCCTGCCTTATTAGGAGCTGAGAGACCCAAATATGGCTTTGGGAAGTGAAAATTAGAAGTTAAAAGGCACATCGTAACGCACCTATAAAACCAGTGCAAATACATGAAAATGATAGAATGCGCCCTGGCAGGGTTGCGCCCAACACTAGCACAAACACCCACAGCACACCCGGCAGAGCGAAAGGAGAGCCATAAAACTGTTCCTATCCTGTGACCTATCAGGCAATCTCACTTTGGGGAAGAGGCCCCAGCACGTAATTTAAAAGGAAAAAAGTCATGCGCACAAGGAATTCATGGCCGAACTGTTCAAAATTGGCACCTACCCAGCCAGCGGCTGAGAGATGGTGACCCAGACGCGCACATCGATGCAGGGGGTGCTCCGCGGCCATTAAAAGTGACAGGTTTGAGGGCTTGGTCAATAGCAGGAGACGTGTGCGGGAGATAAAGTCAGCGGAGAAAGCAGAATGGACCACTGTTTACTGCTATGTAAAAATATATTGACAGGTATGGGCAGGGAATTCAGAATGAATGGTTAATGCCTGATGGTCACTGGGTTGCTTTTTTTCCCCTATGAAGTTGTTTAAGTGGATAATAATAACGATAACAACCCTGAAAGCAAAATCAATCTTGCAGCTGGGAGAGCAGGCTGGGCCTTTGCCCCAGGACAGAGCGGGAAGGGAGGGAAGGCCGAAGGGCTGGGGGGCCTCCCACTGCCGGGGGCACAATCTCCCTAACCCCACCCCCGTGGGCCACCGTGGGGTCCCAAGTAGAGCCGCAGCCCCTGTGGGGACGGACTAGGGGTGCTGCTAGCCTGCCTCTGTGCCAGGAGCTCGAGTTTCAAGCAGACCCGGCCTCCACCCAGGGTCAGGCAGCTGGGAAGAGGTAGGCGCCTGATAGGTGGCGGCCCAGACTCACCCCAAGAGCCACTCCTCACCCCCACACACCTGTGCTGGTGGGAACACACAGTTTCCTGCTCCCTGTGGTCAGCCATGACTGCTCCTCCCATACCCCACACCCAACTCCTCAGTGAGCCCTGTCGACTCTACCTTCAGACTGAGCCCAAACCGTCCCCCCAGCCTAGTCCACCACCACAGCGACCTCCTGACAGGTCTACCTACTTCCCTCCTCACCCGGTACACCCCGTTCTGCACCAGCAGCCAGAGGGCACCCTTAACAACGAACACCAAGTGGGGTCCCATCTTGCCTCTTGTCAAAACCAGCTGTGGCTCCCGTCTTAGTTGGAGTCAAAGCCGATGCTTTTTCAATAGCCTGCCGTGCATGCTTTTTCAATAGCCTGCCGTGCATGCTGTCATACGATCCCCTCCTCATCTCGTGCTCTGCTGCCACCATCCCCGTTCCAGCCACACTGCTGTCATTCAAGAAGGCCAGACCCTCTCCTACCCCAGGGCCTTTGCACTTGCCATTCTCACTGCCTAGACAGCTCTGCCCCAGCGTTTCCCCACACTTCCTTCAGCTCTCTTCTAAGAGGCCTTCCCTGACCACCCATTTAGGCAGCGTGCCTACCCCGCCTCTATCATTCTCCACCCTTTCCTGTTTTGTGTCTTCTTCCTAACACCCATCGACACCCAGCATATTATTCAGTTTTCCTTCCCATTCTGTGCTCCTTCAGATGTAGCTACCCCAGGAGGAGGAACATGTTAAATTCCCTCAAGAGATGATCAATCTTTTTTTTTTTCCAAGAGTCAATTCGGAACACAAAGTTTGGGAGCATATTTTCCTTCGCATCAGGTATATTTATAAATCAGGAAATGCAGTACCTGCCCTCCTGCTTAACTATTCTCTCATTATTTTTTCTCCCTCACTGAAGGGTTTCTCTCCTTTTTCAGCTGAAACTTGAGAAGCCACATAAGTGGCAGGCACCGTAGGATCTGATTATAATGCTGGGCCTCCCAACAACTTGCAAATGACTCGAGATCCAGGCTGGGGGATAAAAGTGAAGGACTTGGGGTGGGGGAAGGGCTGGACTGGAGTTGGGGCACAGCCAGGGGCTGCAAAATTGCTCTATTAGGAGGCTCCTGGGGCTGAGCACTCGTGAGGAGGGAGGCTGTGGATGTAGGAGGACTGGGCTGCTCTTGGGAGGAAGGTGCGGTCTGGACAGGTCGGTGAGGTGGGTGGTGGGAAAGGCTGGGTGCAAAACACGCTGTGCCCCAGTCTAGAAAGTAGCTAATGGGCTAGCCCGGCTCCTCCCCAGGAGGAAAGCAAGCAGGAAGAGGGCCATCCTCCCTTCCTGTGCACCGGGCCTGCCACGTTTCTGCTTTCTCTCAATAGCGTGTTACCTGCCTGGTCACAGAGCCTCCCGCGTCCCTCCCCGTGACAGCGCCCACCGTGCCCGTGGCTCGGCAGGGGCGGCAACAGCTTCCTGAGCCCGGGTGCTGGAGAACTGTTCTTGAAGCAGGGCCTGGTCCCAACAAACCCCGCCGCCTCCCCGTGTGCCAGGCACTGGGCTGCGCACAGCTTTCCACACCTCCCTCCTTCTGTCTATCATGATGATCATTAGCACTGTCTTGTGGGTGGGGAAACTGAGGCAGAGCTCGAACCCAGCTCTGTCCTATGCCCCCCACAACCCCGCAGGGAGATGCATGATTCCTCAGCTTTGATATATTTAGTTACGTGAAGCTGAAATTAGACCTAGGTGGTGTCATGCAGCCTGGCAAGTCATGTGCCGCGGCTGACCTCAGAGCTGAGAGCTGCTAATGGATCATGTGAAGATCGCCTCTGGTTAGGCCCCTCCCTGGGGGGCAATGACTCTGTGGTGGGGGCTGTGCGGGGGCCACTTGGTCCACCCTTCCCAGAATCCTCCTCTTTGGTTGCCATGGCACCACCCCTGCCAGGCTGGGCACTGACTGGGCACAAAGGGCTTGATGGAGCCCAAGAATGCTAGCCTATGTATGGGGTCTCCCTGGAAAAAGGGGTGCGGAGGCATCAGTCCCAAGACCCCCAGTCATCAGGGCCCCTGGCTCGGAAGGAAGAAGCGACTCTCTGGAGGAGTGAGAAGGGTGGCAAAGAGAAGTGGGGAAGGTGAAAGGTCAGGGCAGGAGGGGCACCCTGAATGCTTGGCAGCACTGGCCACGGTGCCCAGAAAACAGGAGGCACTTAATAAACATCAGCCCGAGAATTCACTATTGTAGGTGCTCAAAAGAGGCCTCCCGGTCAGGAAGCCAGTGAGCCGAGGTGGGCACAGACGGACAAAGCAGGAGCCTGAGACAGGAGGACGCACCTGGGCACTGTGCCCCACTCGGGGGCCTTGCACAGGTGCCAGCTCCCCTCTGGGCCTCAGCAGCTCTGTCTCTTCATGGCTGGGCAGGGAGAATAGGCTCCCTGCCACTCGGCCCAGCTGGGGCCATGTCGCCCCACACCCGGCCCAGCCCCCATCCTGGCACAGGCGCAGCGGGTGAGCACACGCCTGGCACCGGCCCTAGAGCCTGGGAGAGAGGCTCCGAGCCGGCAGCTTTGTGTTTGTGGAAACCAAACCCACGATGGAGCTCTCCAGCTCTGCCGGCCCCACCCTCCCATTCTCAGCCCCTGGGAACCAGAGGGCACCAGCTGCCACCCTGGCTGGCAATGGGGAGTCCAGGGGCCAGGCCAGCCTTGGCCCCCCACCCCAACCCCCTTCCTGCCTGGAATAAATTGGAATACAAATCAGAGGGAAACGCTCTCCTCTGTTTGAACAAATTGCTATGGATTCCTCCCTGTCTCAGGTCAGGGCTCGCAATGGGGGATATTTTCACTTGCCGACTGCTAATAGACTCGGGAGAAGCTGCTGGATCGATCGAGGCCGGGAAAATTAGCCAGGAGCTCCAGGCCAGTCTCGGCCTGCCCCTGCCCCCACGTCGGGTCTCCTGGAAGGGATGGAGGACAGTTGTTCCCAGACTGGACATAAAAAAGGACAGAAGGACTGGCAGACAGACAACTCGGACGTCCAATGCCCCCGCGTGTGCCCTAGTCCGAGAACCAAGGCGCAGTCACCGGGAGCAGGCTGTTGGGGGCGTGGGACAAAGGTGACCCAGAAAAACCCCCAGAGAGGTCTACAGGGCACCCCACGCACAGACACAGCACACACATACACACACCTACCGCACACGCCCACCGTGTTTACATGTGCACAGGAATACAGAGACAGTGCCCATGCGTGGGGCAGGAAGAACATGGGGACTGTGTTTCAGCTCCTGTTGCAGTACCAGGTGAGAGCAGTCCGTGTCATGCAAGTGGCCTACACACACACAGAGACACACACAGACACCCTACTGTGTCCCTGCCTCCCCCGCCACTCCCGATCCCAGGATTCAGATCTGACTCATCTCACAAGGCCCCGGTGGTCAACGTCCCCAGAGCAGCCTGCTGGTGGATGCAACGCCCGCATTTCTGCTGGACAACTTGCTCCTAAGATGGAGCTTGTAGGCCATGTGACAAGATGCTGTGGCTGGCAGAGGCTGGCAGCAACCTCCAACTCACACCGTCGAGCAGACCTCCTTCCCACAGCTGCCCCATCTGCTCCCTGAGGGGCTTCTAACATCTAACCAGGAGAGCAGGACCCGGAAGGAGCCCGGATCCCACAGCTGGAATGTGGCAAGGTCGGCGTATAAGGGACGGGCTGCAGGAAACTGGGCACAAAATGAGCTTCTCGGTGCAAGTGGCCGTGCGCTGGCAGCTCGGGGTCCACCTCTGGAGTCCATGGTGCGGCTCTGACCTTCAGCCTGGACCCCTGGTCGCTGCGTCTCCTGGACAAGGCCCTTGCTCTGTCCCTTCTGGTCTCAGTCTCTTCCTGCGCTGAAGCTCAAAGACCTGTCTTTAGCCACATACGGCTGGCTGGCGCTGAGCTCCCTCCCGGCCACACCCTCTGGCCCTCCTGTGTCCACCCAGAGCTCAGTCAGGGTCAGGGAAGGTCAGCAAAGCCAGGCACCGAGCCTGCATTTCCCCAGAGGGTAACGTGAGTCCCCCAAGGCCTCCTGTATTTTGAGGAGCTCCGGAACCAAACCCAAGTAGAAGAGGCATCTGGGATTCAGCTTGTTCCCACTCTACCTTCCCAGCATCCCTCTCAGGGTGGGGAATGCTCCGGGAGATGCTCTGCTGGAGACAGGCAGCAGTCCATGGAAACCAGCAGTCCTGTGAAATCGGGAGCAGACAGGGTGGGTCCAGGGAGAGGAGGGGACAAAACCATGGTCCATGGGAAGCTGGCAGGACCAAGGAGGTAAACAGAAGTCATTGAAGGGGGCTCCTGGGAAGGCTCTCTAAAGGAAAACTGAGCTGGTAAAGCCACCATTTTAAATGTTCCTTCTTCTGGCCTGGAATGCATCATGATGTTGAACCCTAGCAGCCCTTTGGTGACCATGAGGCACAATGTGCTGGTTCTCACCCCTAGACATTCTGATTTCATTGTAGGGGTGTAACCTGAGCATTGGGGTTTTTTATACTTCCCAGGATAGTCTAACAGGCAGGTAGGGAACCAGGACAACAAGATGGGAGGAGTCTGGACAGCCTACTCTAGACTAAAGAAGTCAGCTGGGCATCAGAATAGTGGCTTCTGGGGGCAGGTCCCTATGCTGTTCTCAATTGAGGGCCAACCCATCCCCCACCCCATAGGCAGGGGACAGACAGCGGCCGGCAGACCTGAGCCTCAGGGATGAAAACTCAGCTGTGATGTGGGGCACGCGCTGCCATCTCGGCGGGCAGCACCCTGCCTTCCCGGGCACTTCGCTATGAACTATTTGCCTGACGCACACTGGATTGCTACTCTGCACACCAGCTCTGAAGTTCTCACCCTACCCTCCAGCGGACAGGGAAGAGAATGAACGAAGAGAGCCACGGCTCACAAAGGCAACAGAATCACCTAAGCAATCAACGGAGCAGCAACCTCTCCCGGCCTCTCCAGGTTAAGGATGGGAATCCCTTGGTTAAAAGCAGGGGGAAAAGGCAGGCGTGGTGGCACACACCTGTAATCCCAGCACTGGGGAGGTTGAGGCAGGAGGATCGCCGCGAGTCTGAGGCCAGCCTGCACTACACAGCAAGATCCCAGCTTGAAAAAAAAAAAAAGAAAGAAAAGTGCAGCAGGAGCTGCCGGTCTCCTGAGCTCCCGGCCCGGCCCTTCGGTTAGCACCATTAGAGTAGAAAGTCTCTCTGCTCACAGTTTAAGTGGCCCGCGTGAGCGTGGCGGAATCTAAGCTCGGGCAGTGACCTGGAAAACCCAGACATGCCCTCAGGGAAGAAGACATGTCTTTTAGCCTGACTCATCCCCATCTCTGTCTGCACCAGCTGTGCCCAGCGTCAGCTGGAGGGCTCTTCTGACCACAGCTGCCCGGTGCCACCTGCGGAGCTTCTGAATCGCAAGGTCCCGGGTGGAGCCTTGGAGGCTGAGAAAATCCTCCAGGTGGTTGTGACGGCAGGGTCGGGACTGAGAACCACTTCTCCACACGGCTTCCATCTTCCAGGGAGTCAAAGCGCCCTGGCTGGGTTTCCGGGACAGGAAAGGAACCCAGAAGACGCTGTGGCCGCCGCCCCTGACGGAGGCCACCCGCCGGGCAGGAGCCGAGCTCGGTAGGGGTGGCTGTCACAGCCTCCCCGGGTTGTCGCCGTCCTCAAAAGCGCAGCCTGCACCCCTTGCTTCCAGGGCCACCCATACCCAGGGCTCCCCGCCATCTGCTGCCACCTCCTCTGCTCTCGGGAAACAGAGTCCCCACAGTTCACCTTGGAGTTTACAAAGTGCCATCTGTCGTCCACGAGCTTCTCCGTAATCCCAAGAGGTGGCTGTGCCCAAACTCGTCTTCCAGATAGGGAAACTGAGGCTCAAGGGGGTGAGGCCCTATCTGCAGCTGTCCACTGGCCCTCCCTGCACCTGGCTCTGCCAGCTCGAGTC